>JAHBCN010001694.1:109603-245532 GCA_019359885.1 Listronotus oregonensis | reverse complement strand
GGATTTAATCGCCAGTTTTTATCACAAACCTGTGTGGTTTCTGAAGAACCACGGTGACTTTTTGTAGGTTTTTTCATCGATCTCAACGCATTTCTACTCAGACTTTGTCTTCCAAATCTTTATATTCCTTATCTGGTTGACTTTTATTTTTATTTAAGTTTAAGGTTATGTTCTTCTGTTATTAAATTTACATCAAGGGCGTTAGCCGGGGCGTTAGCGCATGATGCCTCTTCGCGGGTTTTTTGGCAAATAACTAGTGGCTTTTGGGCGAATGGGAAATTTTCTCGGATTTGACAGCTGGAGTGGAGTTCCCCCAATTTTTTGTTCCCTTCCTTCTTTCATCATTCTTTTCTAAATTCTCTAGCTTTCCCTAAGGAAACTTACTCTGTTTTTTAATTTTTCTTCATTCTCCTCTAGTTTAGTGATTTTTCCTTTAAGGTTTCCATCAGAGGGGCAGACTTTCAAATCGACTTTTGAGGTTAAGTCAGGAAGATCTTCAGCGGGACACACACACCCTTTTTTCTGCTCAGCAGCCTGCCTTAAACATGCAGGATGAAAGGTTCGCATTTTTACACTTTGCCACCGATGAAAAATTTTTTTACAGTGATAACACAAACTTTTCCCTTTTTATTCGCGGAACTATCAGCGATCTTGTCGTTGTCATTGTCAGCCATTTTACTCAAGGTTGTGTGTGGGTAAATCAAGAAGTTTTTAAATGATTTCATTTGCCCCCATAATAAGTTCACTATTTCATATGAAAAAAAGTTACTTGTATCCAATTACCCCCGATACCCGGGGTTTTTTTTAAAAAATCCTGGGGAAAAGAAACGAGCCATATTAAAGAAAAAAAAAACCATGTCACTGAATATATAAAAAAAGGTTATTTAAGGTATAACCTTAGATATAGGATTTATCTTGTGCTAAAAAGTTATTTGTTTCAAACTAATAATTAATTAGTCAAAAAATAACATTAAAAATCGTTTCCAATTACCCACATTGACCCTAATATTTATACCGAAATGGTTCCATTTTATAAAGATTTCTTTTTTAAATATGCTAGCAAAATATAAAACATATTTAAAAAACCCAACAGTTTTGTAAGACAAAGTTAAAGTTAATATTTTTATAACTTACCAACAGGCTTTTATTGCTTTAAAATTGTCAGGCTGTACCAACAAGAATGCCTACAAAACAAATAAGTATATCTGTATTTATAAAACAAAGTAGTGGTTTTAAGTTATTCAATGAGACTAAACAAGAACATTTTTGTGGCTCTTTAGGTATTTTAATAAAAAATTGGAAGTGTCAATTTTTTTTTTCAAAAGATTTTAATAAGAAATTTTTTATATTCTTTAAAGGGGTAAAAAAAAAAATTAATTTGTATGTGATTTTAACGGGATCGTTATTTTGACATTTGTTTTTGTAAATATAAGAAAAGCTACAAGTACGGCTCTGTCCAGTCCTCTTAAAAAATGACCTTGTAACCTCAATACAATACTTTATATAGCTTTTAAAAAACCCCACAAATAGTGCATTTAAATTAATTTTTTCTAGTATTTTTTATGATAAAAATTGTCCTGGCGGAAAAAAAATGGTGGGAAATTTTTTTCCCCGTTACCTGAACTACAAAGTGTAAATGACAAGTTGTTACATATTTTTAAAAAAAAAAAATAGTATAGTAACAATAGTCCTTTCCCCATATTTTACTATTGGGTCAATTGTTGCAAAGGTGGGGATCCTGGTAAAATTTTTAAAAATTATTCCAACTAAATTTTTTATCAGCTTATATTGCTGTTGAAAGGGGCACCCAGTTTCATTCTTATAATATTTGTAATTTACCATCATTACATTACATTGGTCATTTTTCCATTTTTTGCTGCTTAAAAAACCAAAAACCAAAATGTTGTAAGTTTTAAAGCTTTTTTGGGGAAAATTTCCAAAGAAACATGTAAGTTAAAAAAATAATGCTAAAAAATAAATTTGTTTAATTTACCTGTTCGTTTTTTTTTAGGCTTTGTGGTTTTTTTTTAGTATAAAAAAAACAAAATTGCAGATTTTTTATTTTAAAACCTGTTTTATGAAAATTTTTAAAAAAAAGTACGGGGTTTAAAAAAAATTGGGGGTTAAAAAAATAAAAAAATTTGATTTTGGGGATTTGACAAAAAACTTTTTTAAATTTTGGTTAGCACTCCGATTTTTTTTTGGGGTAAAAAGGGGTTTTTTAAAAGCCATTTTTGAATATGTTTTAATGTCACCCCTTTTATTTTTTTTTTGGGGACCTGATTGTAAAAAAATTTAAAATATCACTAAATAAAAAAACACCCCCGCCTTTCTTAGAAAAGGTATCGTTTTTTTTTGCAAGGGGCCTTTAAAACATATCTTTTTTAGAGGCAGCCGCCCCAGTCGTGAAAAATGTTGTGAAGAAAAAAAGAATGGTTTTCTATAACCTTTTTCTTGGGCCCCGGGGATCTTTTTAAAACCATTTGCGTGCTGTTGGGGTAAAGTAGGTATATGCCGAACCGTATTGGGTTTTTGGGGGAAAACCCCTTTTCCTCTCCCCTTGGTTGTTTTTTCCGACCCCCGCCAATATTAAAAAGTTTTCGCTGACCAATCAGCACGTTAAAAAAAAAAATAGGTTGTTCGAGTATCTTGAGTAGATATATGCTCAAAGCAAAGCAAAAAGGGGAAATTGTACTTCCGGGAAAAACAAGCGAATATGGAAAAGGAAAATATTTCTCTGTCGCTTCACGTGTTGATATTTTTCGGCTTAAGTTTTTTATTACGGGGAACGGGTATACCCATATTTTCCTTTTCACTGCACGCTTGTTTGCACGGCCAAGTAGCAAGTCTGCCCCTAGTCGGTATATCCCCCGAAGATACTTAGTTTTAAAATATTTATACTTTTTTGTCAGCCTTTCCCTTTTCAAACACTGTGCGAGTGAAAAAAATATAAGGGTATATTATTTCTCTATAGCTAATAATGTTTGGAGTTCCCCCCTATATTAAAAAAATTATCGCTGACCCAATCAGCATATGGAGCAAAGAGAAAGGTTGTTCGCAAGGCCATAGTTTGTACGGCGCAAAAGGCTACCTCTTTCTAGGTCTATGCTTAAAGCATATACTACTGCTGTGCCGTGCGAACAAGCTGCGAGAAAGTGAATAGGGGATAAAATTTTTTCTCACTCCCGTGCTAATATTGGTCGGTAGAAACTTTTCCATATTAGCGGGGGGCGCAGTGAGAGAGAAAGATTATATCCCAATTTTCTTTACCGCAGGCTTTTTGCATTTACCAAGCGGCAAGGTTGTTTCTTGTAGATATATGCTCGGAGATACTAGCTGTAAGCTCAGAATCTGTAAGCATATACCTTCTAGGCCTGGAGAAAGAGATTAGGGTACAATCTTTTTCTTTCAGGTGGTTGGGCGGAAACTTTTGAATATTGGAGAAGAGTCAAAATATTAGCACGCCAAGCCGAGAGAAAGGTTATACCGTTATTTTATTTTTATTTTAGTACGCTTTTTTTGCATAGTCAAGCGGCAATGCTAACGTTAGTAGGTGTAATCTGAAAGCTTAGTATCAAATAAATTGGACGCCCCAGAGGAAGCCTTACTGTTCGGCCCCAAACAGCATGATTGGGAGAAAGATAGAGAAGAACAATTTTAGTTCCTTTTACTTTTTTCCCAGCGTGCTGATTGGTGGACGGGAAGGGATATATTATTTTTTCTTTCACACCGATCGCAATGCTAAGCAGTAAGGCTGCCTCTATAGGTAGGTTAAAGAAAATTACTTTTAATTTTTGTGTTAAACAATTTAAGTGATTAATAATTACTAAATAAATGTAAGTTATGACTTCCTTTGGTCAGGATTAATAGTAATAATAATTTAGTTATTTTTATAAGTCTTTTGCAATACCATCTGAAATCCATTTTAAAATTTAGGCGGTAATTTAAACACGAAGTTTTTTTTTATTATATTTAACTTTATCGATTTTTTAAATTACGATCCGGGCTGACACAAGATATCGAATTTTTAAGACAGCATTAACAACGAAAGGGGTTATTTTTAAACCCGCATCTCGAGGGGGCCCTTTTTCTTTAGAGTTAAAAAATCGGAAAAAAATGAATAAGGGGTTTTCCCATGGCAATCTAGTCGGATTTTGAGGATTGTCAATTGATTTTATGAACTGTCAAGTTTATTTACAAAATAAAAAAGGCAAAAAAACGGTGTTTCTGTGCAAGTTATGTAAGGTAATGTTTTTAAAGATAATATAAATAAGTAAAGAATATTTTGCTGATGATTTATTAACCAAAAACTTCTTATTTCTTGAATTATTTTTTTTTACTCCATAGTGGCAATAACAAAGTCTTGTGGAGTTATATAACTCTGGGGTTATATAACCCGACTGTTACATCATAGCACTGAATGTGTATATTTTATGTTGCTTTTAAATTGCACAATACCACACAGTTTCTTCATGCTCACAGGTTATATTATTAGTAAATAAGAATCACTATAACAGTTATACCTGAGAACAAAAATTGAACTAAGTTCTTTATATGCAATGCAAAATAAATATGACTAGATAATTTTTTTTTACATACCTTTCAACATTTTCATATGTCAAATGTTTAGCAATGTCATAGACTAGCAGAGCTCCAACTGCCCCCCTGTAATAGGCAGCAGTAATAGCTCGGTACCTCTCCTGACCAGCCGTATCCCAAATTTGAGCCTTTATTGTCTTGCCATCCACCTACAAAATGAATAGTAGTAAATATAACATACCTAACAATAGGGTGTTATTAACTATTGGAGAAAAATAAGATCATATCTGAAGATATTTAAGTGGTTCTGAGGAAAATAGGATAAATATCCCATTTTGGTAATTTTTTACTTACCGGGCCCACGGCCGATTTTATTGAAATTTTGTATACTGGGGTTTTTTGGGGCGCTGATCACGAATCTGCAATCAAATTTTGTCGGACACTTTTAGTTTTTGAGTTATAACGCCCCACTCGGACCTAACCTCAAAACTGTACAAACTTTTTTAAAATTCCTCCTTCTTAAAACTAATTACAGCCACAATGGAAGATTTTATGGAAATACACTTATTATTTTTTGGTAATTGTCTCGAAAGTTGCCTCCTCTCCGATTTTAACCAAATTTGGTATACGGGGGTTTCTTGGGGCGCTGATTACGAATCTGCAATAATTTTTTTTCGGCAACGTTTCGTTTACGAGATATTATCATCAAAGAAATCAAACTAACCTAATTTTTACCATATTCCCCTTTTTTTGACACAACTCTTATTGTTACACTAAAGTGGCACAAATATTTTATAAACACCTTTTAAAACCTTGTATTTTTATTTATTTTACCCCTTTTTTTTCCATTAAATTGCGAACTCTCAAGTTCAAAGGCAGTAGCGACATTTGTTTACAAAAAGCCTAGTGTATACATGGTTGCCTACACGTTGCGGCGTGTGAAAGTGGAGGTTTGCAATTAAATGGGAAAAAAATGTAAAATTAATATAAAAACAAGTTTCTAAAAGGTGTTTGTGAAATATTGTGTACCAATTTGGTACAAAAATCAAGAATTTGTGCAAAAAGAAGGAGGAATAGTGTAAATAAGGTTAGTTTGATTTTCAACTTTGATGATGAATATCTCGAAAACGAACGTTGCCGAAATTTTTTTTTCAGTTGTAATCAGCGCCCCAAAAAAACCCCCTATACCAAATTTGGTCAAAATGGAGGAGGCAACTTGAACAATTACCTATTTTTAAGATAAATTTAATTTCACCTTTATTTAACAAATATTTTTAATAAAAATAGAACAACAAAAAAATAACTTTTACTCTTAAAAATGTCAACAAAATTGTCTAGTGATTTGAGAGTTTTTATGTTGGTACGCCAGACACTCACGAAAAAATTAAATGGCCTACTTTATAAATTTAAATTATTTTTATTTTTCGGGATTTAAATTTGAAAAGGAAGCCATTCAATTGTTTCTTGGTTGTCTGGCGTACCAACAAAACTGTCTAAAATCACTAGACAATTTTGTTGACATTTTTAAGAGTAAAAATAAAATTTTTGTTGTGCTATTTTTTATTAAAAATATTTGTTAAATTAAGGTGAAAACAAATTTATCTTATAAAATAATAGGTCTATTTCCATAAAATCTTCAATTTTGGCGGTAATCAGTTTTAAGAAGGAGGAATTTTAGGAAAGTTTGTACAATTTTGAGGTTAGGTCCGAGGGGGGCGTTATATCATAAAAACAAAATTTCAATAAAATCGGCCGTGGGCCCGGTAAGTAAAAAATTACCCCCATTTTTAACATAACGTTTTTGGCAATTATGGTAAGTCATAAAATTATTGTAAGTTTAAAATTTCAGATTTTGATCTTAAATCCTTATAATACAAATATGTTTATTAATCATAACTCACCTGTATACTTCGGGTAGCAAACTCTACACCTATTGTTGATTTTGATTCTAAGTTAAATTCATTCCTAGTAAATCTTGAGAGCAAGTTACTTTTGCCTACACCAGAGTCTCCAATAAGAACCACTAAAAAAAACATTGGCATAAAAAAAACATTCTAGAATAAATATATAAAATAACACACCCCTTAAAAAAACATATTATGTGTAAAATAAATAGTTTGCTTAACACTTTCATCTGAAAGATTTATAAGAAAGTTACTAAAAAATTGATGTAAATTTCCAAATCCAAAAATATTTAAAAGTTTTTTAAAAACATAAAATTCACTAATAACATCAGTGTTAATACACCTTTTTTGTAATTGTTTTTATTGTATCTCTCTTGTAACAAAAATAGATAAAACTAAAATTAGATTAGCACTAATTAAAGACAAAGGATGAGTAGTCCCTAGTTAATGGCAAGGGAAGAACTTCTGTATAATTTTGACCTATTATTGACATATAATCCGGCGTACGGGTGCCCCTATGTATTCCGAATAACTATAATAATTAATTTTACTTTGAGCAGAAAAGAAAAACTGTTTTTATTTAATTTGTTATGTATGTTTCGTTTGACCTCTTGACGTTTTTTGATGACTTGTCAATTGAATCATCTTCAAGATGTAAAAAAGTAAAGTTTTTCGCAGTTTAAATTTTAAATGAATGCTAAAGCTATTTGAGTTACCTTTGAACAAATAGTCGTATTCATCATCCTTTGTACTCATTTTGAAATTGGCTTTTTAGTAGTCTCTGTAAACTTAGCAAAACAAAACTATCTGATCATAAATTATCGCATATCACTTAAAAATACCGTTCTAAACAGCCAAAATCACTTATCACAGACACATTCCTAATAAAATATTTCTAATTTTTTTAAAGATGGCCAGGAAAAACACGGATAATCGAAAAAATTCCCAACCAAATCACAAAATGGCGATAACTTTATTTTTGTGTCGAGTTGTACGAATCGAACGCCCCTCGATGAACTGTCAAATGGAAAACAACAAAGAACGTGTTCGCGAATTCATCTTTAGTTTGTGTTACACGCATATGACAAACAAAGATAAAATATAAATAGAAAACCTTTTAGAAGATTTCGAACAGAGTTTGGTGTAAAACGCATGCGTCACTTCTGTCAGATGACACGTACTGTTGACGTCAGAAAGGTACGTCAGAGGCTACGTCATAGACAAAACAGTAGCGTTTCAGAGAGGTAAAATAATTTTACCTTTTCCCCATTTTTTAAAATTGCAGCTATCGTTCTAAATACATTTTAGTTAGCATTCAGCGCAGATCATTGCTTGTGAAAGTTAATAATATTTTGTTATTTACTTTCTCCCAATTTACATTAAAAAAAAATGAGTGAAATAAAAATTGCTGATTCGACCGCCCGAGTCTCGGTAACGAAGTGGCTGTAGGGAACATAGGCATAGGACATAAAAAAAAACAGTTTACAAAACGAATCTAAAAAATAACAATAGTTTTAAACATCTATTTCTTAACCCAGTGGCGAATTCACCAGCAGGCTGAGTAGGCTGGCGCCTAGGGAGGCAAGTTTAAGGGGAGCAATTTTCGAGCCAAAAATGTTTTTATGTCTTACAGAAATTAAAAAGATTTATATTTATATAATTCAATGTTTATAAATGAAACTTGATTGTGGCTGTGTGCACGTAAGAATATAGGGAGTGAAAAAACTTTGTATTTCGTGCAAAAATTTTTATTAAAAAATATCCTTGCAGAGCGCTAATATGTTACAGGACATTAACAAACTATCACATTATTTAATAAAATTAAAAGTAAAACAACTGTAAATAATGTAACATTTTTACCTCTGAAAGGGTGAATTTAAAAAAATCGTTTAATTTTTTAAAATTTACCCTTTCAAAGGTGAAAATGTGACATTATTAACAGTTGTTTTACTTTTAATTTTATTAAATAATGTGATAGTTTGTTAATGCACTGTTACATATTATGTATACTCAAATTACTACGACTCCGGCTTGACGACGAATATGATGATGGTTTTACCGAAAGCGCTTTGCTAGGATATTGTTTGAATAATAATTTTTGCACGAAATACAAAGGTTATTCATTACCTTTAATGTTTATGTCCACACAAACAATTTAACAGGTAATAAGTTTCACCACTTAGATACATTTTTATACAATTTGGGTCAGCTAGAAAGGACACAGGTAGAAGTTTAAGAGATTATTTGTTCTTAAAACTTTGGAATCAATCAAGAATAATTGTACCGTAAAGCCTATGACGTTAAACGAAACGACCGAAAGGAATACTTCTAAATTTAGAAAAACTTAAAACCGCAGTAATGGTTCTTATGTGGATTGTTCTTTTTTTGGAAAGAATAAACAAATTCAATGTTCAAATTCAGGCAAATTTTAGGCAGTTTTAAGAAAAGGCGATGTAATTAAGCGTGTCGAAGCAGTACACAAAAGACATGGGAAAAAGACAAACGAAAAGAAAAAAAATATAATGAAACATCCGATAGAACTAATAAGATAAGTTTGCAAATAGAAAACCGCGCAAAAAGTTATTGTAAAACTTTTATAACTTAATTTATTAATTATATTATTCAAGTTCACTCCATTCATACTATCCCAGATTATTAAAATTCATTTTAAAATTTAAAGAAAAGCAATAACCGGACGAAAACACAAAACGCAAAGACGTACAATCTATAAGAACTCTAAGAAACTCTATTAAAACTGATAGCCAACACCCCGTCTATTCAGTTGTTTCCTTACGTAGATATTTGGCAACAGTGTACTAATGTCAGAACTTTCGAAACATGCCAAAATAAATATTTATAACAATTAAATCCTTGTGATAAAAAAGACTTTAAAAATGTATCAAGATGACTTTTTGCTTAGTTATGAAGCATCATACAATAAATATCGGTGTTTTAAATTAATCACGGCACAATCAGACAATTAAAACCTTACCTCAAAGAAATAAACCCACTTTTAAGGAAAAATCCAAGTAAAATATTAACCGGGCAATAAAAAACATCCAAGAAAAAGCTCGCGAATATATTACAATAAGAATCAAGTCTGCTAACCCCAAAATACGAAAGAAAACCGCTAACTTAATTCTATAAATGACCATTGTTGCTTGCTTGAATGAGGGTTACTCAATCCGTCCCCGGGTATGGCATTATTGTTGTTGATCCACGAACGATGAAATGACATTTGGATGTCACGTGCCGCACATAATCAATCCCATTTAAAAGTCCCTCAGGGTAAACTAAACGATAACATTATTAAAAATTATAAAGATCGAGCAAACGAATGGAGCAATCAAAACTTTTAAGATCAAATGCAAATAAAATATTTCTAATTTTGACATTTAAAGTGACACCTTTTAAAACTTATTGACTTTATTTTAGTTTCCATAACTAGTTACGAAAAGTAAGATATTTGACGTCAAAGAGTTTTGAAAAGTTTTCTATATTTTAAACTTAAATTAAAAAGAATCATATCATATTTAAAATAAAAAAATATATATTGTGTGAAACGCGTTGGGAAACCCTATTTTTCATTACTCACATTCTGCTCGTTACGAAAAATAGTGCTTTTCACAACTGGTTGCACAAATAACAAAATGGTTCATTTAAATGTTGTTTTTCTGGACCGGAAAAACAACATATTTTGGTTAAAAATTACATGTTAGGTGTGTTTCCTTATTTAAACATTTTAATAGGCAGATGTTTCAAAATTCTTCATCTTTATTTCCGAAAATCAATGTGATGCTGATTAAGAATCTTAAGTAAAAATTTGGAAATTTAAAATGGAAGATTCAAAATGGCGGATTTGGCATTTATAAACCTGTTTGCCTCAAATTCAGGATATAAGGGTTTTTGAGGGTGCTAGGTAAAAATTTGAAAATTAATAATCTTCAGTCAAAATTTGAAATGGTGAATTTTGGCATTTTGAAACCGATTTTTCTCAAATTAGAAATATTAGGAATCGGATCCTTTTTAAAAAGGAATTGATTCCGGATCATTTTAAGATATATAACGAATCCGGATCACGGATCCTATTTTTTAAAAGTAATCGATTCCAGCCTTTGAATCCCTAGAAAGGAATCGATTTCTACCCAGCTCTGCCCTGTATTTCGTGCTGATAGACATAATATATGGATATTTGGAAATGGATTATGCTGAATGGTCAATTCACAAAAAATGTCTTTATGTCCTATGATCCCCTATTTCAGATACTTTAGGATCGGTTTTTTGTCCCTTCTTCGCGTCGCCATTACTAACGGTCACCTCGGTGGAGGGGGAAAACTTTAATACACTTTTACAACATGGTAATAAAACGTTTAAAACAATAAAATATTTGCCCCTAATTTTTATTGATCCAAACTACTTGCCGCCTGACCTCTGTATGTTTCGAAATCTTTACTTATTACTGTTACAGTTACTACATAAAAGAAAAACAATTCACATAATTTTCAAAAATATATGTTTATTTACACACATTTACATAATTTCAAACTAAATATTAGTAAATATAGCCAGCACTGTATATTTTTCATGAAGGAACCAAATGTAAAAAACAACATAATATTTAAACTAAAACGAGTACCTAGAAAAACACTGATAGACTAGAAAATCATATTCTAAATTACGAATATCTAAGACCTAAATAATAACATTTAAGAATAAAAACCAAAATCGGGCTCATCTAAACAAATAACAAATAAATATCTTAAACGAAATATGAGCAAAATATAATAATTATTCTATAAATATAATCCTAACACAGCATGTTTTATTTGAAATAAGTTAAATTTTATTCTAAAGCCTGTCCAACACGTTACTTTTTTATTTGTATTACACAGCAATGTTTGACTTATACAAAAATTCTTCTTAGTGATCAATCTTATGATACAGATAACCATAGACTTGTCAGAAAAAGAAATTCTTGTGAAATTGTTCTGGCTGTCTTATTCTAATTTAAAATGAATGAAGTATAATATAATATGTTTTTTTTTTGTAAAATTCATAAAATGAAACTATAACACAGGTTGTGAATTAGATACGTAGACAAACTTGAGGAAAATTTTATTTAAACCCGTTTCTCAAAACGTTTTAATTTCGGAATACAGTAGCTAGGTTCGGTATATGCACTCCATTTACTCTTTATTCTATATGTCCCTAAAGCCGTTCGTGAAATGGATTTGGAGTAAATAAAGTACTTAAAAATTGGTTCAGGTATTGCAAAGTACTACCACCTCCCGAGAAGGGGTTTTTAGAGTGGGCATGCGTAGGTTAATTTTGGGTTTTTTTTAAACATTTTACCAATTTGTTGGTTAATATTCATAGATATTTGATAATTTTGTTTTATGATAGGTATTAAGGACTAATTTGTAGGTTTGTGTTACCCTCGGCTAACTGTTTATTTCTAGACGGCATCGTGTTAGTTAAAGTAATGGAAATTAAAAAAAAAACTCATTTTATGGTACAAGATGGTCAGAGCAATGTTATCTTAAACGACAACAATAATTCAGTATGGCTGATAATTAAACAAAGAAAGTATTTTAAGCGCATTTTGCCTCCAGTTATCTTCGGTTAGTCCATGGCCCTAAATCTCCGTGGCCATGTCATCAAAACTCTACTCTAACGCCGCTTTAGCTCCATTCTTATTACCGAACCCACCTAGGATATTAAATCTCGTATTTCTGATACAATTAAATATGTATTTTTATATTGTTTTGGCGGATTCAGAAATAAAAAAAAAATGGTTTGAACTTTAACAGGTCTCAAGGTTTAGAGTGGTGCACATACAAACTTAAAGATCTACTTAAAAAAAACACTTTTAAAAGATAAATATAAATATCAAAATGTCGTTGATAAAACTAACAGTTTTTAAGATACTGAAAAATTAAAAACTATATGAAATACAAATTAAGAATAAAAGTGTGTTAAATTTGGGGTTTAATATTAAGGACCGGCTTTTAAAGAACTCTTTTTATTTATGATAAAATTTGACAAATGATATATTTTTTATTGTGATAAGTATATTTATTATTTTTAAAAATAAGAAGGGTGGTAGATTAAATTATTTTAAGGTTACTAATAAACAACTGTTTCCTTAAATTTTAACATCCAAATTTACCAGAAACGGGCCTATTGGAAGACGTTGATTAGAAAGGAAACTGGGGAGTCAAGAACAAAGTTAAGGCGGAAGACTGTAGGAAGGAAGTTTGTTAAGCCCATTATGCCAGATCCGATCAAACATTTTTTTTATATACTGAAAACGATGACATATTTTTCACTGAAACGTTGATAACTTTCTATTTTTTTAAGTTTTTATAAGTGTTTTTGAGTTAAATCTTCGAGTTTGTATGGTCAGGTGTATCATCTTTGGAGCTGCTATTTCTTTATTTATTGACAGGCAAAATTCATTAAGTTTTTTACAGAAAGAGTGAGCACACCATTATTTATATAAAAGTTAATAATTTTAAGAGTTATAGAAAGTAAAGATACACAAAAATTAATGGCTTTTGATTGGAGTAATCAGGGTCTGGTAAACATTAAGCATCCATAGTTTTACATTTTTGCGGTCATTTTGCAAGAATATTGTTAAATAATTAATTTTTGACATAATAAAGTGAGGATGAATCAGTTTCTACATATAAAAACTTACTTTTAGCAACTTTCTGGGCGATCAACTTATTTCACTTTAGCCTTCATTTACGTAATCACAGACTAATGGATAGAATATAGTTTTTTCACCAAATTTATTCACTGAATGTGCTAAAACGACTTACATAAAATATTTCGAATTGACACTTTCATGTTTAAAAGGAAAGAGAATATTTTCTTGTCTAAGCATAAGCTGTTTTGCACAGTGGTGCCAAGTTTTCCGACTTAAACAAACTTTTTTTTTACTTTTCCCACGTGGTTCCATTTTATTTTCACAGTCCATTTTTGGCCATTTATTATTTTCCTTTTCTCTGAGTGTATCGATTTTTTCGAGACATTTCATGGTAGTTAGTGAGGAAAAACGCAAATTCGTGGAGACCTTATCTTTACCAGACCCAAGCAATCATCTTTAAGAATTTTTAAAGTAAAGGTTGTTTGTATTTCTAGGTTTCTTCAAATTACTATGAGAATCTAAATGTGTTGTTACAGTATATTCAAAAATCTGTCACATGCTAACGTTTTTTTCTTTATATCCTTGAATATTATTTTATATCAAACTTTATAGAGTTTTGAGCAACTTCCACTTTATTAAAAATTTAAAAACTTTCCCAAGTTCCATTAGTAAAATTATGAGGGTAATTTAAAAGAAAATTAAACCGACATTGAAAAAAAATAATTCAAAATATGAAATAATATTTTTTATCTATACCCTAAATTAACCAACAAAAACAAAATAAAAAGTAGCTACGAAACAAACTATATATATGTAGTTTTAACTAAAAACTGGAATATTTTTTTATAATAAATAGTAATGGGATTGCGGTAAATATTTAAAGAGTATATTGAATTTGACCTAGGTTCTTGAGATGTTTTCCTTTTAACACCACACCCGTAGCTCGTATCTGTTACACCTATACATATTAGTCGATATCATAAAAAAACCACTGAACCGATTTTGATAACGTCTACACTGTTCCCTTAGTTAAGGGGAGGGTAACGTTTTAAAACTTTTTTGCATTTTTTTTAAATTTGATTTTCAAACGGGAAACTTTTAAGAATATTGTGTAAAAATTTGAGAAGAATCGGAGCAAAACTAACGAAGATACAGCGATAAGTAAGGTAAGATAAAACTCGCTACAATTTTTTTAGTGTTCAAAACTTTAAAGCGTTTTTCCTACAACAGTCGGTTACCCTCATAACTGCAAAACTACTGCACGGATCCTTTTAAAATTTTGAACACTATTTCTGTACATAATTTACGAGGTAACGCAGGTGAATTTTTTCCAAATTTGTTATTATTTTTTATTTATACTGTAACAAATTAGCCGATTATTTCGCAAAAATCACGTTTTTTACTATAAAGTGTTAACAAAAAGTAAAAAAATTGAAATTTCGATAAAACCCTTCCCGCGTTACCCGGGGAAAGCGATTATCTAACGAAAAAACTTTAGTTTTTTTATTTAAAATAATCCAGCACCGCACCGCAATTTAACTTTTTTCCAGACGCTTCCAAATAATTGCTGCCGTATTTTTTAATATTTCTTCATGAAAATTTTACTTAAAATTTTTTGAATCAGTTTTAATAAATATATTTTAACTGTGTTTTCCAAAAAAATCTCAAAAATACTCCTTTTTTGCACGAATTAGCGTTATCCTCCACTTAAAAAAATGTAAGCCAATAAATCAAAAGAATGGTAACAATATAAATACTAGTTTCGAAGAAATGCGTGAACAAACATAAATTCATTCAAACATACATACACCTACAAAATTTTGTATATTTATTTGGAAGCCCTAATAGATTATCATGTGTGAATACTTTGCAAAATCGTCAGATAGACAATTTTTAACACCCTGTATCCTGAAAACGCAGCATTTTCAAATATAAAATTATATAAAAAGTTTTATTTTTTAAATCTGAAAAAGCCTTTTCTTAACGTTTGTCTACATAAATAACGAAACACCTTGTATTTATAAAAATAAATAAATAAAATAAATATTGTAAATAAAAGTTGCATCGTGTTAGACGGCATTATTACACTACTACATAGAACTTTTTTTTGTTTAGTATATTTTGTGGTTTACCAGTTTTCAACTTCAAATTTTTAAGGCAGTGCAGTTCATCCGTTATTCAAACACAAAATATTCTTTCTTCTCGTAAAATAATCCAACCACATTATGTTCGTTAATATTTACATTTTTTTATTTAAATTGTACACATATACAACTAGAATTTTCATTTGTCTAACACAGTTGATGTACTTCGTAGAAAGTGTATATTAAAATGTAAAGAGCAAGAATATATTTTTTTTTTTTGGAAAAAATCATAATTTTATTTTTCAAATTTAATAATGGTTTGGAGACAATAAAAAACTGCAACAAGTTTAAAATCCATTATAGTATGTGATGTTAATCATAATAGGAGTGATTAATAGGAGATTCCATAGCTATAAACATAGCTCCAAAACGGCTTCATTTTTATGTATAGGGTGTAAAAGAAACATTTTCAGAAGTTAGATTTTCTCTTTTTTTTTTAAATGGGTTTTTCGATTTAAATGAAATTTGGTACAGTTAAAACATTTACCGAAATACATGATGAATAATGATAAACTTTTGTTACTTACTGTTATGGAACAGTGGCGTAGCTTCGGTCAATTTTATTAATTTTTTTACCATTACCTCGTCATAAATTTTTTGGTATTGTTTATATTAATAATTTGGTTCATGACACTCATTTTCAGCTTAGTTTTGCAAAAATCCTTAAATTAACTCAATAAACTTAATGCCTTTCGAGATATTCTTGCGTGGTAGGAAAATGGTAACATTTAAAATTAATAACAATTCTAATTTTTACAAACAAAAAAAATAACAAATGGTAGTTGTGTAGAATCGCAGCTCCACTTTTTTGGGATGTAAAATCAACATGTTTAATTTTTTTTTGACTTGTCAAATATTTTTATTCAGTTAAGTTTATCAAAAATAGAATACATAATTAAAAAAAAATTAAAATGTAAATTCTTCGATTTTTTGAAGAAAAAAATTGAAAAATCCAAAAATCGATATTTTTGATTTTTTTAAAATTATTTGCCTTTACACGTAGAATATGAAACAAATTACTAGAAATTGCTTGCTCGTTATTAAAATAAAATAATTTTTAATTTACAAAATATTTGTTTAAAATTAAATTTCACGTGTTTTAATATCAGGATCGATACTTTTTTAAAAGAATTCTATTTCTTCATTGAACAGCTGTGCCACATGGAGAAACGCACTTTACTTATAACAACGAAGTGGTGTTTTAATCAAAAAAACTTGATGTTCATTGGTCAATTTTTCTATTGTCATTAATTTGTTTCTTTTTAATGTAAAGTCTTACTTACGAATTAGGCATAATCCTAGAACTTTTGTATTCAACATTTTCCGATATTTTAAAAATAAAGAACATAGTTTATATATAGACATAAACCCTGTGCAGGTTACAAGGGAAGAACTACTTTTTGACTTAAAAGATTTTTTTCTGCCATTCCTGTAGGTGTTAAGAACTAGCAGATTTTTTTCGCGTTCTCGAAGAAGACTGTCTTTGAGGTAATAAAATGAAGGAGGTTTTTGCGGTTCCAATTCAATGTCTCATGAAATATCTGCGTTACCCTCTGGTCTTGATTTCCTAACGAGGGCAAAAAAAATAAACATTACAGGAGTAAATTAAAAAACGTTTAAAATGTTTTAACTTCAATATGTCCTGCGCCATTCATTACAGTTTCTAAGATATCTATTTTTACCATTAATATACATTTTCCACAAGTACACCAGCTGCACAATATCACATTTTTATAGACAAAAATAGTTTAGCACCATATTTTTTAATCAAAAAATTATCCTATCTACTGTGTTTTAAAACAGTTTCTATAAAAATTATCTTCTCAAAAATGTATATTTTAGATATTACACTTCTTAGTACAAAGTCCCTTTTTTAAAGACCAAAGAACTTTTTAACTGATTTAATTTACTTCAAACAGCTTAATTATGTGCCCCTAAACGTAAGAGTGCACACATTAAGATTTAATTAATTTCATAAGCGTCCGAGTTTAGGATGAAAAAAAAAATGAGTTAAAATTAAATAAATGGTATACATAGACAAGTAAATGGTTTTTGGAGGATTGACATTTTCTGTCACAGTGTTAGGAATCATGTAAAAAAGTTGAAAACGCTTTCACGGTACTTTTAGATGGCGGGTAAGTTCTTCTTTGGTCCCCGAAAAAAAAACACGATTTTTCCGCACCATCAGCAGTCGCTTTCGGAAAAGCTTTGTAGCTTCCAAAGCACATGTTTACTTTTCGAAGGTCAAAACGAAAGTGAATTACCTATATTATACTATAAAGTTATTTGACATTTTAATATTTGGGGATTTAAAGTTAGATCAAAGCAACTTAACATTTTTTGCCATAAACTGACCGTGTTCTGAGTTATATTTACCCGTTAATAACTTTTGTCGTTTGTTTGTTACGTAATTGTGGCTCTGCTCCCTTTCGGTGCAATTTACCAGCTCATAAGGAGCGATTTCAGGTTTGACGGATTCTACTCATAATGCATCCCAGGTCTACGATTACTCCCATAAAAACAATTAAATTCTGAAATGTTTTTGGGTTCATGGAAAAAACACGATGCGACGATGTATCCATAACGATTTTCTGTCAGGGCCCTATACTATACCGCAAAATATGTATTTTTTGCGAAGGGAAAAAAAGAGCGTTTGAAATCACCATACAAAGTCTAAAACACTTTCAGGGAGCTAAAGTAGCAAAGTGAATTTCCCTTTGGTTCTCGAGAGTAAAAATCACGGTTTTCCGCGCCAACAGTGGTCGTTTTCGAAAAAGCTTTGTAGCTGTTAAAACGCGTAATTACTTTAGGAAGGCTATAAAGGAAAAACCGATGTTTATAACTTTTTTATTGGTTTTTTTCCTCCAAATCTGCACACACGAAATTATTTAAATCTACAATGGTGATTCAAAAAACATATGCCGTCGTTTATTGGGAAATTCCTTGGCTAAAAAAATGGTATATTAACATAGCTCTAAAACGGCTCCATTTTTAAGATACAGGAAGTGAGAGAAAATTTTTCAGAATTCAAATCGGCTTTTTCGATTTAATGCAATTCTGCAACCTTGTCAGATTTATTGTGATTTCTCCTATCGTTCTTTAGAGTCCCTTGTCCAGGCCTTGGAAACTGTTACTGTTATGACCCAGAGGCGCAGTTTAGGGCAATTTTATTAATTAAACCATTACTTCGTTACAACTTATTTCGTACATCCCGATCAAAACTGTAGTATCGCAAAAATTTTACAAAACTGTTTTTTTTTTACAAAATAAAGTCTTAAGCCTAAAGTCTATTAATGTACAAAACCATAGCCTGGAAACTTGTAAATCCAGCCACCATGTTAGTATCAATAACCAAAAGTGTAGGCGTTCTATTTAAAAGTTTTCCTTTTTTTTCCTCTTCTGTAAAATTTACTTTTGATCGGGATGTGCGATTTGGTATTAATATTATTAATAATTTGGTATATGATACATATTTTGGTAACTTAAAGAGATACTAGGTTGGTTAAATAAAGGCAAAGTTGCGCAATTTGATGCTAATCAAAATGCCACCCTAAAAGTTTAAAAATTCCAAATTCTTCCAAAGACTTTTGGAAAAAAATCAAATTTTCGTGATTTTATTTTAATTTTTTTATGACTCTACTTAAATAAATTAAATTTCACATCCTTATTGCTACTTTTTCTGTTCTACAAGACAGTGTTATTAGATTTACACACCGACGTTTTATCTTTGAGCTGCAATCATCAACTTTGTTTTTTTTGGTCCTGGATTGTTTATTACGGATTTTAAGAGCTTTTAAGATCTCAAAGCCAATGACTATTGCACTTATTCGAAAAAATCATTTTAATGGTTTCCTGGTAAGATCTTACCAAAAATCTATTCTCTGTCTCTCTTTAACACATTCTTATGGAAATTGCCATTACTATGAATTTTTCAATAAGTGCGATACATCATTGGTTTTTGAACCTTAAAAGCTTTAAAAATCTGTAATTAAAAAACCAGGACCGTATTTAAAAAAACAAAGGTGAAGATTGCAGCTCAAAAACAAAACGTCGGTGTGTAAATCTAAGAACACTGTCTTGTAGAAGAGAAAAAGTAGAAATAAGAATGTAAAATTTATTTTGTTATATCTATTCAAATAGTCATAAAAAAATAAAAATGAAAACGCGAATATTTGTTTTTTTCCAGAAGTTTTTCAGATGCCAATGATGAGGCTCGAATTTGGGACACCCTGTACTCTTAAATTGACTTTATAAACATAACGGCTTCGAAAATATTTTAATTTTAAACTTGTGTGGTATCTTTTTAAAAATAACTTTAACATATTCATAATGGAATTTGCAAACATTATGGAAAGGACATATTGAAATGCTATGTATTTATAATGAGACCTTTTGATTAAAACCAGAATATTCCAAAAGCCGTTAAGTTAGTAATATTAATGCCCACCGTTGTGTTCGCACGTTGATGTCGTGGTTGGGTCCCAGTAGGATCTTTTTGTAACATGCGCAGGAGTTGCCGGTTATCGGCTCTCTTCTTGGCTAGCGTATGAGACGGGATCCGAAGCTACTTAACTCAAGCTGTTAGCATACCGTGCTGATAAGTAAATGGCATCCTGTGCCTTACACAGGTGTCTCCAATGGTGCCTCTGAGATACAGGGAGAACCCCCTTAAATGACGAGACTAACGCTGTATTTTTTTAAATTCATATTTATTATTTCTATTTTTTTTTTCTATTATTTCTATTTATATTATTATTTATTTATTCATTATTATTATTACCCGGAGTATCTAGCCTTACTGCGGTAATGCGGTCGTACAGATCCGCTTTAATAGAAAAAGTGACAAGGGTGCACTGACCGAGACGGGTAAATTCGCTTCAAGAGGTGCCCCCAAGATCACAAGCAGACAAAGGTGCGCTGACCGAAACGGTTTAATCCGTTTCGAAAGGTGCCCCTGAAGTCAAGCGCCCGTTTCACGGGGAAAGGCAAATCCATTCCCAACAACCAGGTGATTGGGAAGGGATCCCTGGCTTCAAACAGTAAATGGATAGAACCGTTTTCATAGAGAAAAGTGACAAAGGTGTGCTGGCCGAAGCGGATAAATCCGTTTCGAAAGGTGCCTCTAAAGTCACAAGCAGACAGGGGTGCGTTGATCGATGCGGGTAAATCCGCTTAGAAAGGTGCCCGTAAAGTCACGAGCGCCGGTTTCACGGGAAAGGGTAAATCCATCCCAACAAACAGGAGCTTGAGAAGCCCTGGACGTCTATCACAGGTCGGATATACGGCCTTAGTGGAACATCTGTTTTCTGTAACAAGGACCTGGTAGCTACCCACGTTACTATACCGGGAGAGGAGGGCATGACGAGATTTAATCGTCTGCTCGTTAAACTTTCCAGGAGACAGGGACACCAGAACACATATTATGCTCGTGTCTGGTAGTGGCACGACTAAGATTCGCAATCCTCGGCAATGACATTGTTGCCGGGGAGGTGAAAGAACTCTCTCTTAATTTGATCATCGGACTCATAAGAAGTCTGATCCTATTGGGAAAAATATGTGTGAGCCACAATAGACCGAGCGGTCGCGGTGGAGGGTGTAAAACCCATTCACTTTAAACCTAACCTAACCTAGTAATATTAATATCAAAAAAAGTTATGACAAAATAATGTTAAAATAATGAATAAAATTGCCAGAAAGAAGCTAAGCCACTGGTTTATAACGGTAACAAAAGTTTCTCACCAGGTGTATTTCGGTCAATGTTCTAGTTGTACCAAGTTCCATTCATATCGAAGAACCCGATTTTAGAAAGGAAAGAATCCCAATTTTAATTTGTTTCTTTTGTTTGTTTGTTTTCTTTTAAACCCTTTATCTTAAAAATAAGCCGTTTTGGAGCTATATAACATTTTTGTCTTACCTTTGGCCAAGGAATCATCCATTCATGCGATATATTTTTTGAATCACCCTTTACAAATGATTTTACTTACCTTGCACATAAATACAACTTTAAAATAAATTGATTTATCTGTGTGAAAAGTGACATATCGAATCTATTTATGTCTTATGAATCCGTTTTTCAGACGATTACAGAAATGATCTTTAATGTTACAATTTTTATAACCGTAAAATATACTTTTGCTCAATAAAAAAGGGACTTGACCATGCCAACTATCAAAGTTTGAGCACAAAAAGGCATAATGGTTACATTTAAGGCAGCTAAGACTTTGGTTATAACAACAAAACAGCTTTTATACGACCGAATTAGTCTTGTACATTTTCTCAAAAAATAGCCATGCCAAAAAAAAACAAATAATGGGCCCAAAATCCACTGTCAATAGTTGATCTGTTATTTACGAATTTTGAAAATTTTAAAATAGACAACAATAAAATGCGCATTTCTTAAATGTTTTGCTTGCATTTAATTTGACCTTATAGATGGTCTCATTTAGATAAAATCCAATTTGCTAAAATTAAAAAATTAATAATTTAAAATCGAACCAAATTTTTCATACCTTTAGATATTACATAATTTTAGTTAGATTTGTGACTTAATGTTTTTAAGTATTTTAACTTTTGGGCCCATTATTTGCGCATTCCAAGATATGCATCAATACAGTACAAGAAATGTACATACAATTTTCCTTCTTTTGGCAAGAGATCTTTTCGAGGCTGTCAAGCAGGATATCGTTTTGTTTCACAAAAATCTCAGGCAGATGTTGAGTTATTCTAGTTTCTGAATCATGTCTAAATTAATAAATTTAATTTTGCCAATGATAGGCAAGCTAACAAAATGCATTTTCTTGGTAATAATATAACTAATGATAAATCTAAATGCGTCAATATGTGCAATATAAAGATCAAAAATTTTATTCAACATTTTATACTTAATTTTTTTCGGGCATTTTTCATACAGTGAGAGTGTAGTTTGAAGAGGTAGTTGTACTACAAACAGCTTTGTATTTCAAACGGAAATATATGCATTACTGCACTGTGCATGAGAAAATAACAGGAGGGCCTATAAAAACAAGCGGATCTACATAATAACAGACAGCCAGGCGTCACTGGGGACATTGGCAAGCTCCAAGGTAACGTCCAAGTTGACATGGGAATGCCAGGAAGAACTGGAAGTCCTAGGGGAAAACGCAACAAGGTAACTCTCCTGTGGGTACCAGGACATTCGGGAATAAAAGGCAACGAAAAAACGGCTGAGCTAGCGAGAGAGGGATCATCCATAACATACTTTGGACCAGAACCTGCCCTTGGAGTGATCAAAACCACAGCACGAGGGCAAACCAGGGAATGGATCCGAAACGGACACGAGAAATATTGGGGGAGCATCAGTAAAATAAAACATGGAAAAGGCTTCATAAAGTGACTATCCAAAAGAATGAAGGAAGAACTTACTCAAACGAAGTAGGAAAAGACTTCGCATAACAGTAGGGCTGCTAACAGGACACGATAACTTAAGAGGACACCTATACAATATAGGCTCATACATTGGGGAACCAAGCTACAGAATGTGCTACGAGGGGGAAGAAACAGCCTACCAAATCCTGTGCAAATGTGAAGCGTTGAATCATAAAAGACAGGCATTATTTGGGCAAACAAAAAAGTTAATTAAAAAAAAACAATTTATCTTATTTAAATATGGAATCTTATGATAACTTATAACTTATTGTCACAAACTAAAGCCAGGTAGAGTTAATTCGACAAGAGTAAGAAACACAAAATCATGTAATTTTCATGATTTTATAATAAACATACCCCACTTTAGAACCTACTTGTCACTGCAAAAAATCTGTTTTTACTAAAATAGTCCAGTTAAAGCGCCCAGATTAAATCCTTTACCACTTACATAGAAACAAAGGTGGGCAATTGTTAACCCAAAATAGGATCATTTAAAAATTGAGAATGTAAAAATACCATTTTTAAAAATTAAATAAACAAACTAATTATTTTGTTTTTTGCTACCTCTTCAAAAAATTTCAATATTTATAAAAAATTAAAACGTAAAAGACGCCCATTTAAAAAGATGTAATCCAATTTGTTTATCTGAGTACCACATCAATTCTAGTTTTCATATCACATATCATTAATTTGCTAGTAAACTTATTTTATAACAGATGTCTGTCAATAAATTCAAATATATTGTTCTCTCTAAACACTAAAATTTTTAGGTTAGTTTACATTAACTACCACATTGACAGCAATAAAAGAAAAGTGAAAACATCTCTCCACAATTTTACTGAAAAACAGTTGTTGATATAAAACTTAAGTGAGAAAAACAAGATTCATTTGGCTTTAAAATTACTCAACACCGCCAAAACATAAATTTCCGAGAACTAACAAACACCAGCTAATTCGCGCGCCCTCTATATTCTCTTAATACAAACCGTTCTTATGTGTATAGAGCACCACTTAATTTAAAAAAGAACCTCTCTACTCTCTATACATGCAGATAGTGAAAACCAATTGAAAAAATTATTATTAGAATCAGGTGACGGTACATAGAAATGGACAAATTTTTAAAATACCAACCACCGTACTTGGTATTGCTTGTACAATGTCATGGCACATTGTAGTTTAAACCAAGGTTTAACTACTGCTTTAAAAAATACACCTGCTGAAACATTTTTGTTGCATATAATATAATAAGAGAAAAAGTTTTATCGGTAAAATGTTTCGATTTTAAAGTTTGTTGCTTGGCAGTTTCATGAATGACATTCCCAACAAAAATTAGTAAATAATATCATGAACGAAATTGTCATAAAAGCAACAAACTTAAATAAAACAAGAGAAATATTTTGTCAAGAAGTTTTTTGCTCGAATGATATTCGACAAAACTATTTCATGAAAAAACAATCCGAATTTTAGCTGGAAACACAATGTTTATTGTCAGACTTATCAGACTGACAATAGTTTTCTTTACGCTAACAAAATTTTGTCGTTGAAAAACCATTATGTTAATTTTGTCCAGGTAAGTGCAGGTAAAAGTTTTGCCAGTGGAAAACAGGTCTTTGCTACGATATTTTGCCAGTGTAAAACCCTCTTGTGGAACAGTCATAAATAAATTAAAAGAATATACCCATAATTATTTCTATAAGGGGCTAATTTACAGTGTTTGCCAAAAAGTATATGAGCATGTAGATATTTTCAAATGTTAATTCAAAAAAACTGTTTTTTATGAAGTTTGGTGTATGCAAGAATTTTCAAGGTTTGTAGGGAATTTCTATTTGCTTTAAAAAGATTGGCAAATCCATAAAAAGCATAAAAAACTCAACAGACAAAATTTTACTATTTTTTTTCTTGGGTTTGTTATCCCTGCAGATTTTACTTTACATTTAAAGATTGGTCCAAGTTTCAAATTTTGAAATAAAAAATATTTCTCTGAAACTTCTTGAGTGAATTCATTCTGTCATAAGCTACAACTTTTTTATCGTCAAAAATTCTGATAAGGGGGTCGTTTTTGATGTGGCATGCTTCAAACATGTCAATTTAATGATGTATAGGCGATATTCTAATAACCTTTTTTTTACTTAAATTATAAGATTTTGAAATGCAAACATCAGGAAATAGAATGACGTACAAAAATATTGGAGCATTTAGCGAATCCTACACCCTCAACATGTCAAATTCATAATGTTATAAAATTTATAAATATCCGGCTGATTTTTGCACAATTGCTAGATAAATAATAGTAAAATGTTATGGTGTTAAGTTCAAAAGGTCCTTAATTTTTTTGTAGGCCAGAATAAACATAACTTTTTACTAATATTTATTTAGCAATTGTACAAAAATCAGCTGTTATTTATGAGTGACCTAACATCAAAATTTGACATGTTAAGGGTGTAGGCCTTGCTAAATGCCCCAATATTTTTGTAGGTCAATATATTTTCTAATGTTTGCATTATAAAATCTTATACTTCAAGTAAAAAAGAAAGCGTTATTCGTAAGTTTTCTATACATCGTTAAACTTTGACATGTTTGACGCACGCCACATCAAAAATGATTCAATTCTCAGAATTTTCGAAGATAAAAAAGTTATAGGTTATGGCAATATAAATCGACTCACAAAGTTTCAGAGGAGTATTTTTTAATTGAAAATTTCAAGCCGGAACCGATACCTATAAAGTTTGTCAGAAATTAAATGTTTCTCATAACTTAGAAACAATTGGTTAAAAACTTTTTAAACGACACCTTTATATAACATTTTCTTTTACGGAGTGAAAATAATTTTTTAAAAGTATCCAATAATAAATTACAAACCGGGTTTCTTTATATTTTATCTTGATGTCAAATATGTAGGTAATAATTCATCAATACTGAAAACAAGATATTACCGATGACATTTAGTGACACTGCATATATAATCAGCCCTATATCATCATTTAAACCCTAATCATCTTTGGTTTAAACCTCCGAATGTAGTTTAACAATATTTTTATCAACAGTTAACCATTAGTTATTTACAAAATTATTCCATGATTTATAGTCAACACCTTGGTTTAAACCATACACTGAATTGTACCGTTTCCCGAACTAATTTGCAGAGAAATTTATGTTAAAAATCTAAACAACATAATCCCAAAATTCTACTAGATATTTAGACCTTTTGAGAAAATTCCTGATAAAAATGCCGTACTGCCGATAATGTAACACAGCAGCGCCAAATTAAGGTTTCAACTTTACCATCCCTGTATTTGAGACGTATAGAGAAGCTCTATTCAAATGATAACACTCTAATGCTCCAGAGCGCCCCACAGCCAATTAAACAACGCGTGTGAATTGGGGCTTCCAACCCCCTAAAAAAGCGACTTGTTAAGCGGACCTCTACCGTTGTCACACGTACACGGGGCCACCCTGGTTTTCGTTGTCGTCCAGGTTGATCTTGTTAAAGGCCGTTACCCCGCCGTCATCAAAAAATCGCCTGAAAATAAAACTATAATTAACAAAACATACATGAAAAAATAAGACTTAGTAACACAATAATATTGCTAATTTTTTAAAATTTTACCACACAAATAAACATTACTTTTAAATTATGTATTCTTACCTAAATGTAAATTCAAAGAAACCGTGGAACAACTTCGAATTATCCGTCAAATCGTCGGAATTCGAATCCATCGATGAACTGTTTCTTAACCTATCCGGATCTATGGGATCAAAATTTGAGGTATCCGTTGGATATTCTATACGAGGTTTGTGCGGTGCAGGCTGCCTCCTCAATCCCTAAAAAAAATCAGATATATCATGATATAAAAAATATTTTTTCTTATCTTGGAAGAGTCCACGAAAGCTTAAAGCGTTAGCACTAACGTACCTTGGGATGAGAGATAGATTAACACGGAAGTTAAAAATTCGGAGGTTTGAAGGGAAAGGAAAAACTTCGGAAAAACTTCTGCAGGCCGGAAAAAACACTAACCCACCATGGGTGTCATATAATGTCTTTAAGTTATGATAATACTTACTGTTCTTAATGTTAAATTCTATTTTATTGTGAATTATGAATATACGTTATGTATAAAATACTTAGAACTGCGCAAATGGTAGGGATATTGGAAGGGAGAAGGAACAATTAGATATTTCAATAGAAAGGCACAAGTAGTAGTGTTCTAAGATTATTCTGATTTAGTTTTTACTACCAACCTTAGTTTTTTAACCTTTCGCTTTTCAAAACTAGGTTAAAAAAAAATACATTTTTAGAGGGTATTAATTTTTATAAATATATGTAGGTGCATATGATGATGTGTATGCATATGCATGCATATATTTTTATCTCTGTAAGTATACATTTTAAATTATTAGCATATGTTTATAGTTACCTTTGTATGTCATTTTTTAACAAAGTAGTGGCTTATTTTGTAATATTTTTAGGTACTTCTATTTTATGTTGGATGGTGAATATACAAGCTAAATTTGTCTTTGTGTTACTGATCATTTAAAGTTAAATTTAATTTCGAATTGTACAGAGTCATAAAATAAGGACTGAAAAAATTTGCAATGGCAATCTTGTGTATTTTTTTTTCATAGAATCCTTAATAATACCTAAGAAAATGTATATATATGCAATAAATTACAATAAAAAGGATTCTGTATTCATTTTTAATAAAATAATTACTTTAATTCATACGAGAAATTTTTAATTTATCAAGGAATATAGAAAAAAAAAAAAGAGAATACGTAAAATACACCTACCTACCTACATATACATATTGATAAAAGTGAAACATATAAATAAATTAATTCTGTTGTTGCTAAAATGAACTGTTGCAAAATTGTATTTGGCAGCTTCACTCAACAAATTTTCTTTGTCAATAACATTGATTGTTAATTGATTATCCGATGTATAATGCACAAAACTTAATAGGTTTACCTTTTCAAAGTCAATGTCCTTAAAGAAGGGATGATTCTTCACTTCACTTGCATTTTTTCCTAACCTCTTGTCGGCGCTACAACAAAGCTTTAGTATGAGGTCCGTCGCTTCCTTTGACAAGTTGGCTTGTTTTGGTATTTGTAACGTTGTTTCCCAATTTATAACCTAAAGAAATAATATAAACCGTGAATTTCATGGTTAACGACAAGCACTGCTTTAGATTCCAAAGCAAAGATGTAGTCTCATTGAGGTGAAATTTTATTTTCAACAAGTAAAAATATAAAAATTTTACAACTATCATCCTGTTACAATCATTTTTGGTTATTGAGAGTGACTTTGTAATATACAGGGTGTGTTATAAGCATGTTTTTTTTGGAATTCCGAAATTTAGACTCGTGGGATCGATTCATGAAGGCCCAAATTTTAAGCATCTATTGAAAAAACATTATCAATGTGAATAAAATGTGGTTTATTATTATTATTATTAAATCCTTTATTTAGCGAATATTTCAGCTAATCAATAATTTACATAGGTAAACAGAATATAGTTAAAATGAAATACAATACATACTTAAAGCTATTAAAACTAAAGAAATTGGTAGTCACAGCTAAATTAAACCATTTAAAAATGTAAGTCACAAACGTAATAAATAAAAATTAAAAAATAACAACTAACAAAAGTAAAAGAATAGGTCATATTATAAAAATACATAAAAAAGTCAAAAATACATAGAATCACTAAAAAATAAATAAATTCATAAAATACAAAAAAATAAACAAAAAAATAAGGGAAATCTAATTTGGGGTCAGCAAAGCAAATCTCAACACAAAAAAAAACAAACAAAAACAAGACAAGCAGCTAATATACATATTACAAAATGTTGCACGCTTAGAAGGTATGTCTTAAGTTGAGCTTTAAAAGTTCCAATTAAATTGACATTTTTCAAATCCTGAAGCAACTTATTAAATGTATCCAAACCTTTAAAAAAAAGGGGTAAGTAAATTTCGTTATTTAGCATCTCGCAAACATTAAGAAGAAAAAAATTGAAACTGGCAGTTATGTATAACTTGATATGCGCTTTAAAAATACTCGAAAAGAACTTGGCTTCTAATTTAAAAAAATCGTCAATAAAGTCATTTTTAAATTTGGGACATATTGTATAAATATTTATAGCAAAGAGCGCGACTAGAAATACTAACCGTCCGATCATTTTTTCAAAATATAACTTTGATTTATTGAATTTATTCCAAGGTAGATACACACTGTATAAAATAAATAAAAGATATTGCAAAGAGCATTCTGTTCTGAGATTAATACTACACACTAACCTTATACTGCGTCTCCGCCGGCGTATTAGCTAAAAACGGTGGCTGCCCTACTAACATCTCATACAATATCACTCCCACGCTCCACCAATCGCATACATGGGTATATCCTGTCCTCTGCAACACTTCGGGAGCTATGTAGTTCGGCGTTCCAACTAAAGAGTGCGCTAGACATCGATGTTCTCTTCTCCGTCGCCTTTCCAACGGTTTCAAAGCTTTGCATTTACATTCTTCGTTCCAGTCGTCGATGGGATCCATCGAGTCTTGCCTACTGTGATCTCCTGCAGGAAAAAGTATTGGAAAAACTTTATTTTTTATGTTTAATAATAATAATAAAAAATAAATTTATCAACATTGATCTTAAACTCCTGGTAAATAAAACAGTCAAAATAATATTAACCCAACGCAGCAACTCAAAGAATGAACTACGGTTCTAGCACATTTGTATATCGTTAGTTTTTATTTTAATCGTTTCTTTCTAAAGTGTTATCTTTAAAAACCACAATATCATTCTTACGAATTTTATTTTATGTTATCTACTGTGTCGGTTTTTCATTGTTATTTTAAGTTGGCTTTAAGAGTTGTTTGTATCATTTAAAATAATTTGATTCGGTAGTGTACCTGTAGTAAATAAATAAATATAATATTATTAACAAAACATACATAGTTGTATCATCGGAAAACAATTTTATAGTACCCTTAGCTTTATAACACTGAATTTATGAAAAAAAAACCTAAATCCAAAATATCCTGTGGAATCCCAGTATATCTTAGAATCAACTTTAACATATTGCTTTTGTTCTTTAAAATAACAATTTTCCTTTTAATTTCCATACAAATATTTTTTAAGCAGTACATGTTTTGTTACAATTTATGGTGGATATCTGGAGAGAGCATACTGAAAGTAGCTTTTTATTATTACTTAAATAGCAAACAAAAATGTTTAGGGTAAAATTTACAACTTACCGTTTGGTTGGTAATATTTTGAATTATGTGTCCACCTAAATCCAGTACAGAGTCCAAAATCGGTTAGTTTTATGTGGCCGTCCTTATCTATAAGTATGTTGTCCGGCTTAATATCTCTGTGGATAAAACTCATTTTATGAACACTTTCCACCGCACAGGTTAATTCTGCTATGTAAAACCTAAATAGAAAAAAATTGTCCTAAGAAGCCAGTAAAAAAAATAAACAATATGTATAAAAACAATTCCAATTTTTTTTATATTAGGTTAGTCTAAATGGAGCATTATAATAGATTTCTAGCATTTTATACTAGATAACTTCATGAGCTTTTTTAAAAATAAAATTTGTTTTTTAAGAATGCCATGTTATTAATAACAGAAAATATGCAATTTTAATGTGTGTATGATAACTGATGCAATGGAAGTACACGCCAAATGTAGTATGATATTTATTTTTTCCACAAAATTATTTACTTATATTGTTTTAGATACTTTTAAAACCTTACCTTGCTAAACTTTCTTCAAAAATTCCTAACTTAATAAGCAATGACATAAGGTCACCGCCAGGTATATAATCCATCACAAAATATAATATGTCACTATCTTGAAATGAGTAGTACAATTTTACTACCCATTCATTATCAGCTTCTGCTAAAATGTCTCGTTCCGCCTTTACATGTGCCACCTAAAGTAAAAAATAAATATAAACATAGAAATATAAAACGAATGTAATTTATTTGTTAATTTTTTTTTATATTCTTTATTAAAATACAAATAAAAAAGGTCCTATGACTTTACGATAAAGATAATATTTTTGGAGATATGAATTTTTGAAAGTTCGAAAAATCTTTAATTTGGGTACTTTTGACCCATGAAAAATATATATTAACAAAAAAAAAATAAAACAAAAAATATATTTTTTATTCTTTATACAATAGTTAATAAAATTTTTATTGCGATTTAAAAAAATTGTTTAAACAGGTTTTTGATTGTTTATTAAGCGCGCTCACAAGTATGCGTTCCTTAAAATACTTAACACCGTCTTTCTAACTCATACGCTGTGTCCTGAATCATTATTTATTATTATCATTTATCTTAAAAAGTAGTAACTTTATCAAAATTGTTAGAGAGAGTAATGTTATTAATAATTTAATTATCTACATTTTGCTTTTATAAGTTTTATTCCTGAAATCAATTTTACAAAAGTTATTGGAGTTTTATTTTACTTGTAAGCGCGCGTAATAAACAATCAAAAAACCTGTATAAACAATTTTTTTTCAAATTTCAATTAAGAATATAATTAACTATTGTATAAAGAATAAAAAATATATTTTTTATATATATTTTTTTTCTAATATACAGTATGTCCACGGAAAAGGTGTTGAAGAGAAAAAACTTTTTTATTTTTGATTTTATCGAAAAAAACTATTCAAAAAATTTTTTCTCTTCTAAAGGGAAGATTGGGATGGAAACATTTAACATATTTTATAGCGGTGTTCAGAAAATTGAAAAAAAATTAAAAAAGGTACAAAGGAAAGGCATTTATTTAAAACATGGAAATAGTATTTGGAAAAAGGTTCAAAATTAAAAGATAGTCCTAATACCAATTTGCCCGGGCCCACTTTTATTTTTGTGATTAAATTTATTTTATATCGATTTAAATTTTAATTATCAATCAAATATCAAATTTTTTGCTGTTAAGTAAGATTTAAAGCTGACGATACGGCTAATGAATTATAAGCATAGTAATAAAGCTTGTCACTATCAACGCCTACTAGTACAAAAATTGGAATTAGTTAATTGATAATAAAATTTTTAAACAGAAATAAATAAAGTGGGCCGATTTTTCGAAAATTGTATTAGAGACTACCTTTCACGATTGAACAACTTTTGTACTTATTTCCATATCTTGCAAATAAATGCACTTATTTTTTTAAATTTTAGTTTTTTTTAAATTTTTTTGAACACCGCGTATAAAAAAAAATAATAAATGTTCTTTTCCCAATCTTACTCTAAGAAAACAGCAAACATTTTTATTACAACTAACTTTTTTTCGAAAAAAATTAAAAATAAAGAAGTTTTCCTATTCAACACCTTTTCCTGGACAAATAATCCACGGGAAAAAGGGGTTGAATAGTAAAAAAATCTTTATTTTTTATTTTATCAAAAAACGCTACTTTTAAAAAAATTTTGCTACTTCTAGAAAAGATTGGGGTAAAAAAAATTTAACAAATTAAAAGGGATTCAAAAAATTTAAAAAACTTTAAATGGTTCCGCGTATTTATTTGAAAGTATGGAAATAAGTTACTGGAAAAAATTGTTAAAAAAAAAAAAAGTTCCTTTTTTTTTTAAAAAACCCCATTTTATTAATTTGTGATAATAAATATTTTAATAATAATTATTTATTCCAAATTAACAACTCATCATTTTCTATGGGATTAAAAATGACAATTTTATTGCCTTCCTTTTTTAATAATTCATTAGCCGACCCTTTAAATGCTTTTAACGAAAATTAAAAATTAAATTAAAAATTTAAATTGTTTAAAATAAATTTAATCACAAATAAAAAAATTTAAAATTTTTTTTGCGAAAATTGGTATTAGAGACTCCTTTTTTAATTTTTAAAAATTTTTTTCTATAACTTTTTCTATATCTTCTCAAATAAATCCTTTCTTTTTTTTTGGTTTTTTCAATTTTTTTAACACCGCAAAAAAATATGTTAAATTTTCTATCCCAATCTCACTCTAAGAAAGAAAATTTTTTTAAAAAAATTTTTTTCGAAAAAAAAAAAACAAAAATTTTTTTTCTCTTCAACCCTTTTTTTGGGGGAACCCCCACCCTGTATATATATATATTTATATATATATATATATATATATATATTTTATATATATATATATATATATATATATATATATATATATATATATAAATATATATATTTTTTTGATGCTTAGAAACGTTACAGGGCCCTTTAATAAATAAAACCTGTAAATATGAAGATTGAGGAGTCATTTTTTAAGGTTTTTTGTACACCAGGCATTTTTTTTTACACTGGCCCAAAAAATGTAAAGTTAAAAAAAAAACAGTTTAATTTGGTTATCCGATTTTAAAAAAAGTAAATAAAAATTTTAAAACAATTTTGTACATGAAATACACCTCATATGGTATCTTTTTCAAAAAAAAACGGTTTTTTTGGCACATGGGGCAAACGAAAAAAAAAGGTAACAATGTAGACATATTAAAAGAATAAATCAACAAAACAAGAATACAAATGTGCAGCTTCCTTTAAAAGAAAAAAATTTTAAAAAGGGTTTTTTTTAAAACTGTAATGCACCCACGCAAATAAAAATTTTTTTCATATAACCGGAAAAAGGGAAAAACTCTTATTATTAAACCCCCAGAAATTTAGTAAATTAAAAATACAAATTCTTCTTAAAGTTGACAGGGGATTCTTTTTTAAAAAAAAGGGGGGTTTATTTTTGAACTCTTTTTAAAAAAAAAATAACCATTTTTTTTTTTTCGAAAATTCAATAATCTAATTAGAAAAAAAAATTTAAACAAAAAAAAAGAGTTACAGCACGGGGGACGTATTTTTAAATGGAATACCCGTATATTTTTATATCAATGGATGGAGATTTTCACGGGAATTCGGGTTATAGGAGTTGCGGGGGTTTTTTTCCTGGTTCTTTGCAATTGTCAAAAAAAATGCATGTAAGGATAGTTTCACCTAAAAAAAACCCGGCTGCCCGGTCACAGGTGCTTTTTTGTCAAAGTCAAAATTTTAAAATGGGTTTTTTACTTTTAAAATTGTTTTATAATGGGTTTTTTTAAAGAACGCCCAAATTATATTACATGCAAAAAAAGATATATCATTAAACCCAACAGTAAAATTACTGAAAGTCTTATTCGAAGAAACAAAAATTTCATATTTTAAAAAAAAGGGCTACAAAAAAAAAACCGGGATCGAGCTATTCTAAATTTTTTTTACTTTTATACCATAAACCCCAAATTCTGACGCAGTGGTATGGCCCTGCAAGAAGAAGAGTAACCTATGCGACGGTTCAGAGAACACTGAAATATTTTAAAATCTTTATCGTTTTTTAGTGCAGCATTTAACACGGGGAAAAAAAGGGAAAATCCCCCAAAATTTTTTCCCCCAAATTTTTTAAACCATGAAAAAGATAAGTCCTACCCTGTTTCAAACGTTTTTTTTGGGCGGATGAAGCTATTCCCCATCGAATGTTTACCCAAAGCAATACGCACAGCTGGGAAGAAAAAACCCCCAAAAATTTTAAGAGATTAAATACAAAAGGGCCCTTTATGTCTGGTGGGGGTTTAAAGTTGTCGGGGCCCAAAATTTTTGGGGGACCCTTTTAAAGGAAAAATATCTCAATTTTCTTGAAAAGATATTGAGGACTTTTAGAAGAATTTCCACTCGAAATGTTTGGGTAATTTGACAAGATGGGGCGCCGTCCCATGCTGTTCGTCAAGTTGGATATCTTAATCGCCGATACAATCAGTGGATTGGACTTAAAGCACTATTAGATGGCCACCGAATAGTCCAGATATTAAATTTTGGAATTTTTCCCCATGGGGCCCCTTGGGGAAAAATGTCTTTTTTCCAAAAGGGGGAAAAAAAACCGGAAGAAATGGGGAAAAAATGTAAATACAATTTTGGTCTTAAAAAAACCCCAAATAATATCGGGGAGCAAAATAAAGTCATGTTTCGAAAATAACGGGGTCATATTATAAAACATTTAAATTATTAATTTATAATTATTTGTTATAAGTGTTCTTATTAACACCTTTTTTTACTTTGTATTGTATTTTAATTTTTCCGTTTATTGTAATTTTGTGTTGGTTTAAAAGAATGATTATCATATCATTTCATCATCATTTTGGGGAAGCCGATCTTCTGAAAAAACCTTTTAAAAAAAACTATTTAAAAAAGTAATAAACGTATTTTTAAAATTCTTGACTTTGAAAAAAAACCCTTTACCCGTCAGGGTTTTTCAGGTGAAACTATCCTTATGGTACATCTTTTTTTGCAAGCAATTAACAGAACCGCGGGAAAATTCAGCAATCACTATTCACCGAATTTCTCGTAAAAATTTTTTCCTTTGAAAAAAAAATATACAGGGTTTCCTTTAAAAAAATACGTCACTCGTGCTGTAACTATTTTGTTTTCGTTTCAAATTTTTTCTGTTAAAAATTATTGGTTTTACGGAAAAAAAACGGCTATATTCTTTTTAAAAAAAGAGGGGGAAGTTAAAAAAAAAAACCCCCCTGTTTTTAAAAAAAATTAACCCCCTTTCTACAACCCTTGCCTAAAACGAAACTTAAAAAACGGTTGGCTGGTATATTAACAATAGAAGGAAAAAAACTTTGGTAAGGGGGTATAAAATTATTTTAAACCCTTATACTTAGGGGTAATTCCTGTATCTTTTAATTAGCCCCTAAAAAATTTAAAAAAAAAACCCACTTTTTAATTTTTTGGGCCTTATCTCCCTCTGGCCTTTCCCCCGGACCTATGTTAATATAAATTTTTTTTCATTTTTTATGTAGAATTTTTTTTCATCGTCTTTCCCCGGACACCCTGTATAGTAATACATTTTTCGAATTTAAAATTTAACTCCTGAGGGGCGTAAATGGATACTTTTATAATGCATAATTATTATTTTTTGTAGGTTCCTTTAATACCACCAAGTCTTTCTTACAAGATGGAACAAAGTAGGAAAAGTTTTAATGAATTACAAGATAACCAATCAATAATGGAAGAAGAATCACCAATTTTAAAAATGAAAGGTTTTTTGAACCAGATTAATATTTCCCCAAAATTCTAGCAGCAACCATAAAACCCCAAACGAAATTATATAATAAGACCATAATAATAAAAAAGATATAATGCCATAATACATGGTTTTGAAAAACTATTAGGTTTTTTTAGATAAAAAATTATTTAATTATTAAATATACTATCTTTGCAAAAAGAACTATACTTGAAAAATTACTTATTTTATTCAGCATGTCCCGAATGGTGAAAATAGGTCAATAATAATAATTTTTGGGATTATGGTCTCGATCTAAAACGACAGTTTAAAAATTTAAATCAATTGGTATAATGGGCCCCGTTAAAAGAAAATTTGAAAAATCGCTACTTAGGGGAAATATCTTTAATTTGGAAGTTAGAGTACAATTTTATTAAATTGAAATTTATGTCATATTAAAAAATAAGATGATTAAAAAAGTACCCCAAAAATTAAATTTTTTAAGTTTATCAATTCTGGCGTTTTTTAAATTTTTAAAAAGAACACCTAACTGAATAAAAAAAAGGAATTATGACAAAAGAATGAGGGATATCGCAATACACAGTTTATATAAAAATCAAAAAAAAAAAAGTTTGTTTTTTTTTATGTTTATTGTAGGAAATTTTTTTTTAAACCCCCATAGTTTTAATTAACGAACTTTTAATTTTTTCTTTTTGGGCATAAATTTTCATTCTAAATAATTTTATTTATCATTATAAAATTTTTTATGTATTCATAAACATTTTTTCCATAAAAATTTTTTTTAAATTACTCTTCCTTTTTTTGTGGCAAGTATGGATTGTAAAAGAAGGATTACTATCTTTGGGGTTTAAAAAAAACCTAAAAATTTCACTAAAAAAAATGGCGCTGGTATTCCCAAAACCTTTTAAACCAAAACCTTTGTTTTTTCACTTTTTTATTGCGGTCAAGGGCATTAGCCCCATTGGTTCACTACGCTACAACAGCACTCCGTTTAGTGCTATCGGGGCCATTTTTGGGGCCAAACGGGATGTACATGACACCTTTGTATTAGCCTTTAAAATAGGCATATTTAAATTCGTTCACAAAATTAAAGTTTTTTTAATGTAAATTAGGCTTTATTTAATTATTAACATTAATTTTTTCCCTTTTATGGCAAAAAGGTTAGTCCCCCTTGATCTTTTTTTCTCTTTTTTTTTTTTTAATTTTCGACTAAAATTAATACTAACGCCGGGGTTTTTATGGTAAACCCCCATAATAAAAAAAATTTTTTTTTATAGTGCCTTATTTGAAATTTTTTAAAAAAAAATGTTGATAATTTAATACTTAAAAAAATGAAGAAGATTAATACTATCATTTTATCCAAACTAAAAAACAAAAATCTAATAAAAAACCCTATTCTGACCATTCGTTTTTTAAAGGCCAATAAAAAAAAAAGGGAAGACGCAACGTTGCCCCTTTTTTTTAAGTACTCGAAATTTAAATTTTTCCAATAACAATTTATTGGTGAAACGAAAACAAATTTGAGTTCCCTTTAATTTTAAGAGTTTTTTTTGTAAAGATCTATTTACCCCCAATTTTAGTAAAACCAGCCTTAGCAACATATTTATGTTCTTATTTTCAAATTGACCAAAACCCAAAAAATTTTAAAAATAGTAAAATTTTTGCAAAGGTTGAAAATTTTTAATTCCCCGATTTTCCAAAAACTTATTAAACCCCCCGTCCTTTCCCCCATGGTTTGGTTTTGGGATCCCCAGCCATCTCCAGCTGAGGGATCCATTAATACACGAGGTGAAAAAAATAATGAAGACTTAAGCAGAATCTTTCCAAAAAAATAGGGCATGCCTTTTGGTCTTACTACACACGCAATACAGATTGATTCATGAGAACTTTGAGTCTACTTTTATTGACAGCGTCAAAAAAAAACATAAAAAAACGGACAGACAATCCCAAAAATCTTGGGTTTTTTACTACCAAATTTACCCCCTTTTCCTCTATCGTAACGCCAAAAAGAAGATGTGGGGCCAGTACAAAAGGGGGCCTCGTTGAATATGTTAATGCTTGATTTTTTGTATGATTCCTACTACCCAAAGCCCATATTTCTTTGTAAATCACTGTTAGATTTTAATGTTATTTAAAAAGTTAAAAAAAAAATTTTTTATGTTATTTATTTTAAATACCCTTGACTTTAAAAAAAAAACAATATTCCTTAAAATAAATACAAAAAAATCCCTATTAAGTCTTTAAAATAAAATGTTTTCTTAGAAATTAAATGTAATTTTAAAAAAAAATAACATAAAAAAAAAAAAAACCCCCCGTAAAAACATATGAAAAAACATCCTCTGTTTTCAAACGTCAATTAGGTAGCTCTTGTTACGCTAATTTAAAGTTTCAATGGACACAAAGTCAGAAATGCTCCCCCCACTTCAAACCTGCCCATAAAGGCCCAAGGGTTGCATTTGACAGATGTTTGTTGGTTTAAAATTTAAAAAAAATATTTTACAACTTTGTCAAATCCACTGAAACCTTCGACCCCGACGAATGAATCTTCCACCCCTAACACCAACCCTGGGGGGAAACCCCCCCAGCCTCCAAAGCCTACCTGCCATATTTCCCCCCCACGGGTTTTGGGCAATCAAAAATTGCTTTTTAAAACCTCCTGAGTTTCTTTAAAACCCTTAAAAAACCCCCCAGCGCCGTGTGACTTTTTTAAAAAAGGTTTGTAGGAGAATAATGAAATTTTGGTTAATGAAGCGCAAAACCTAAATAGCAAAGAATGAATAACGTGCGCACAATTCCTAAAGTTCTCCCCTTCGTCATCTTCTTTTTGATTATTTTCGTCATTGAAGGCACCATACTTTTGAAGGATATTGAGGTAATCGCTCGGGCTGAAAAAGAATTTTTGGGGCACCCTGATTGGCCGAAGCAGGAACATAGGGCAGGCTTTGGAAAAAGTTGGGTTGTCCCCCCCCTCCCAGTGAGGTTTAGGGGAAATGTCCTTTTTTGGGGGTCAAACGGTATTAAATCTGATCATTTAGTCGGCTTTGATATGGAATACACGATTAAATCCTTTAACCACGATAAAACCCCATTTTAAGCAGAACCACCCCCCCCCACCCCTTATAGCTGGGGGGGGGGGGGGGGTTGGCTTTTTTTTTGGGAAGGAAACGTCTAGTTATTGTGTAAGGACTGGGTTTGACAAAAGGAAAATAGTTTCGTAAGGCAATCCCCAAAAAACAAATCCCACCTTTAGGGGGTTTTGGTTGGGGGGCTTCGTGCCCATTTAAATTATGATCAGATGACAAGGCTATTAAACTAAGACGTTTCATGAAAATTGATCAGTGTTAATTTAAAGGTTTTGTGCGGGGCTTTCAACTACCAAACAAAATTAAATATAATTTTAAAAAAAAGGCCCCCCCCTTTGAGCAGTTTTTTACAATTATTGTTAAACCCACTTTGGGCGCTTTGAGCTATAAAATACTATAATGCCAATTCCCGAAAATATATTTTTTTTTAACATCAGTAAATCCGTCTTTCATTACTTGACTTTTACTCGACCGCGAAGTTTCTTTTTTTTTTCTCCCCGGGGCTTTTCAACGCCCCGCCGGCTGGGGGGAAAAATTTTATCATAGCAGCATACAAACAAACAACAAAATAAGCATCAACAACTTAATATTTATTAAACTAAAAACAAAACTAATATTTTTATTTATTGGTCAATTACAAAATTTTTAAAAAAAATTATTATTGTTGACAGTATCCACTGACTTTTTTAATGTTACATTACTATAGCAACTACTCACCGACACCCCCCCAAAAACCTTTCCGCCTTGCAACCCCAACTTATCTTCAATTTATTAGTATTAAAAAGTTTTTTTGCATTAATTTTTTGATGTTTAAAAAAAAAACAGCAAAATTTTTTTTTTTTAGGAAAAGTAAATTTTCATGGTTCCCCCTCTTCCATTGGGTTTTTAAAACCCGGGGCGCGCCATAAAAGTATTACTTTTCTTCATATAAAATAATATATTTTAAAAGGTTTTTTTTTCGTATCGGTCTCGACCTCCCCACCATGGTGGGATCCGGCCTGCGATTGAGATTCATAAAAAAAAAAGCTCTTGCAGAAAAAAAAAAAGTCCTACGAGGGAAAAATTTTTTTTACTATGTAAAAAAGTTGCCCCCCAAAAAAAAAAAATCCAAAAAAAAAGGGCCCCCAGATAGCTGGGTTAAGTGGTGCTCTAACTTGAAAAAAAATACTCCATCCTGTCTTTTGTTTTAAAAAAGCAAGAAAAAATGCTAAGAAAAACAGATATTAAAAGACCAAAAGGAAAAATCGGGGGTTTTTGATGACTTTTTGAAAATTTTTGCTCCTCCTGTGGAAATCTAAACAAAGTAATTACGTTGCTGAATTTTCTAAAATTTTTTTTTCTTTGCCCCCCTTTTTTTCACAAAAAGTGAACTTAAATTTCCCCCAAAAAATGCTGAAAACACCGCTCCCGGATACAAACATACAATTTTGTATGTTAACACATCTTCCCTTTAAAGCGAAAAGTTTCTTGCAAAAAATTTTTTTAAAAAATTTATCTTTATGGTGACAGTATGGGGGAAAACCTTTTGGGAAAGGGGATTTTTTTTGTAATACCCATAAAAAAACCTGGAAAAAACCCTAACTGTGGGGACTCTTATAGACCGATCTCTTGCATATTTAAAATTTTTTGGAATGAGTTATTAAATTCGATTGGAATATTGGTTCAGTAATCATAATTTTCCCCCAAAAGGGGGCTTTTTTAAAAAAAGGGTTTTTGGAACCCTCGATAAAATCTCTTTTTTGTGGGTTTGACATACAGAATTGTTTTTCTTTAATGATTATAGGGCCATCTCTGTTTCTCGATATAAAGGGTGCATATGATGCTGTGGTTTTAAATGTTCTAAAACTTAAAATGGTTAAAGATTTTAGCCCCCCAATATCGCCAATTCAAAAATTTAAAATTTTTTAAAAAAAAAAGGTGTTTTTCGCCCGAAATGAATGTAATGAAAAAGTTGGTCATAGATATTTTTTTTCAGGCTTCCCCGGGGGTTTGTTCCAAACCCCCCTTTTTTTTAATTTTAATACAGCTGATATACATAAGTTCACCGGTTTTAAAACAATCTAGTAGCTAATGATTTTTGTATTTCCCCAAAAAATAAAAAATATGGAAATAGTATAGCAATGTTATCAAACAGAAAAACCCCCTTAAGTTGGACGGGGGGAAAATGGTTTGGTTGCACCCGAAAAGTCAGTTTTTGTCTTTTCGCGGCAAAATACTCAAATAATGGATAACAAACGTTAAAAAAAAAACCAGAAAAAACAGAAGTTAAATACTTGGGCAAAACCCTTTGGGAAAAAAAGTTAAGGGGGAAAAACAACATATGATCAAATTGTTACTAGATAAAAAAAAGGTATAAATTTTCTACGTTTTTTTTCCCCAAAAATTTGGGGGGGGGTTTTATGTTTTTTAAAAACAGTTTTTTTTTTTTTATAAACCCTATATCAGATCAGTTATTGATTACGCTAGTATACTTTACATCTGCTTCAAAAACCCAAAATTTCAGACGGAAAAATCGGGTGCAATAAAAACCCCCCAGAATCTGCTTGGGAACAATGCGGTCCTCCCAATTAGGCACTGCTTGTTGGGGCTTTAAAACCCCCCCTTTTGTTAAGGGGGGAAACCCCGATTTAAAATTTTTTTTTTAAAAAAAATTTTTTTAAAAAAAAAATTAAAAAAGTAATATACCCCAAAATAAATATGTACGATCTGACAAACAAATATTGGTATAAATAAAATTTCACCTCTTTTTTTTGGGGGGGTTTTTAAAAAACACAATCAAATCTTAAATAATTTTAAAACCCCCTTTTTTGCATTTGTTTTTAATATTTCAGTGCAAACCCCAAAAAAATTTAAAAAAAAATATTTCCCCGTTTACTGATAACAAAACACTAAATATAAATATCCTAAAAGATAAAAATTAAAATTTGATAAATCTCTGGTTATATAAAACAGATGCTTCTAAAAAAAAGAAGGTAATGGGGCAGAAAAATTTTGCTCCTCAGCTAAAAAAACAATTTAAATTTCAAATAAAAAAAAAATATAGTATCATTACCTGTGAAGCCATAGCCATATCAAGCCCTTTTTTATATTACAAAATGAAAACCCAAAAAATCAACAATTATTATTTTAACAGATTCTATGTCGGTTCAAAAACTTAGGGGAAAAACAAAAAGTTAAAAATTTTCCAATACTATGGAACATTAAAAATTAATCCCAAAAATTTTATTACGTAATAAACAAATTTCCTTTATAGGGGTTTAAAAACCCCCGGAAAAACCCGGGGGAAAAAAAAGGTAGATTCTTTACCCCGGCCCCGTGTTCTTAATGGGCTACCTCCCAAAAATTTTCCTTAAGCCTTAGTGATGTAACCTCTAAAACTAGTTATAAAAAAAAGGGGGAAATTTTAGAGGGGAAAAATTTTTTTTTAAAAATCCCCTACCCCATACTCCTGCTTACGGATAGTATCCCAGCCAAATTATGGCAAAGGATTTAACAGTCTGGGGAAAAAAGCTAGTAACTACCATTGTACCATGAAATTAGGACATGCTTGTTTTCCTGCACATTTATACAAAACCCCCATTTACCTTCAGACAAATGTGATGAGTGTAAAGGGGTTTAAAAGTGATCTGGACCATATTTTTTTGAATGAAAAAAAATTTGGGGTTTAACATTGATAACATTTTTAGAACTTTAATTACTGAATGTAAAGTGGAATGTCCTTTTAATGTATTGCACCTTTTATCTCTAAAAAAATAAAAAAAGGGATACAACGTATTTTTAACACTTAAAAAAAAAATTAAATTTTAAAAATTTAAAAAAAGGGTTTTTATTCCTTTCCCCCCAAATTTCGTTTGGTTCAGCGGTCTAAACGATGTATGTCTATTTTTCGAAAGTCGCCCTGATAGCCCCCAGTGGCGTGAAGTCTGTATCCTTTATGGTGGCTATTCTCGGTCCTTGTCTTTATGTGTTAACACCCCTTTTTCCCCCTTTTTTATGTTTGAATTAAAAATTAAATTAGTTTTTTTGGAAAAACATGATTGGATAGACATAAAACATTTTAATGATATGATATATAGTTCTTTTTCTTCTCTTTTATAGTATATATAATTTTGCTTTATATAAGTGTAAATAGTTAATAAACTAACCCATTTTTTGACTGGCTAAATAAAAAGCCCCCAAAAAAAAAAAAAAAAATTAAAAAGGCCCAATTTTTACTTGACCGACTGGAGTCATGACACCGGGGCAAACTTGGCTATATCAGTGCGGGGTTGAAAAAAATTGCATTTTTCATTGATATGGTTACGTTCAAACGATTCAGCGCCGACCTTGCCAGTACTAAATCCCCCTAAAGAACGTTTTACCCAACATACCAAAACTTTTAGTTGAAATGGCGGGAAAAAGGGGTAGGCGGAGGCTAATAAAACAGCATCGTCCCCCCTTTTTAAACCCAAAAAAAATTTAAAAAATTTTCCCCAAAACCCAAAAGTTAAACTGGAAGTCCCCTTCAAACCAAATAAATTAAAAGTTGCCCTACAAACCAGTTAAACTGGAAGTGAGGTATAAAATTTCACAGGCATTTGAAATAAAGAAAGGGGGAAAGGGGGGAAAAACGTTGATTTATTTTCATTCTTTTAGATATTCATAATTTATATCAGCTGAGACTAGTGTTGTGGGAAAAAATTTTTTTCCCATGGAAATGAAAATTTTGGGGGAAAATTTTTCCCCCTGTCTCGGAAATATTGGAAATTTCGGAAATATCAAAAAAAAAGCGTTTTAACCATCAAAAAAAAAAATTTTTACATATTTCTCATACTATTGTGCTGTACATATTTTACACAAAAAAAACATTTCCGAAAAAGAAAAATATATTATTACGATTACGAAAAAAAAAAAACCCCGATCTGGGGGTTTTTCGGTTTTGCTTGTTGGCTTTGGGGTTGTTTTTGGGCAGTGGTTGCCAAACTTTTTTTTTTCGCCCCCTTTTTAAAATTTAAAGGGAAAAACTTCCCCCAACTATACAGAAACTTTTTTTTCTTAAGGGGTTTTTTTTTACAAACATTACATTTGAACAATAATTAATCTAATGCGAAGTATGGTGCTGCAAAGGGGGGAAAATTTTGGGGTTTTTTTTTAGAAAGTAAAAAAGTAAAAGGGGGGTAGCAACATCAAACCGGCTCCGTTTTTTTTTTTTTAAATTTCCCCTTATAATAGAAAATCCCTTTTTTTCGTAAGTAGCTTGTCGAAAATGGTATGTAAAAAATTTTTTAAACCATTTTTATGATTAAAGGATGGATGGGGGAAAAAATTTTATCCAAAATGTAGTAATCACCCCAAAATTTTTTTCGTCATTCTTCACCACTGAGTCGTGTTTTTTAGTCGATTGCTTGTTTTGTATTTCTTCTGGAAGGATGTTTATATCAAAAAATTAAAAGGGTTTTTTTAAAAAAAAATTTTTGTTCATCATGTAAATTAAAAAAAAAATTGTTTTGGGAAAATTTTTTTAAAAAAACTTTCTAAAAAGAGATATAATATAAGTTGTTATCGCTTCGTTTTTAGCAGGTTCGTCACTATTCTCCAATAATAAAGTCAATTTTAGAAATGAGACAAATTCTGTTGTTTAAGCTTGCAGGCAACGTGTCCATATATAATTTTTTTTATTTAAACTGATTTTTGGTTATTTTGAAAAGAAAAATTTGCATTAATTTTTCTGAGCTCTCGCGCCCCCATTAATATTGCTTTGCGCCTCCCCAGAGGGGGTTCCCCCCCAATTTTTGGGGAAAACCCCCGCTTTTTAAAAAGTTTAATTGCCTCCCATGAAGACGGAATTAATGCTGAATACAATATTCAAAGGGGGTTTATGATATCGATTATTATATGCCTCTTTTTTCCCCAAAAAGCACAACTTGTATCGCGTGGTCGGGGTGTAATTACTTTTTTTTAAAATTTTACTGTTTTCTTTTTTTTAATACTTAAATTTTTTTTTACATTAATGGTTTTTTTTTTTTTACATTTGAATGACAATTCCACTTATGTATAAATAACCCCCCTTTGAAATTCAAAAAACAAAATTTTTTTTTTGGATAAAAAGGGGGAAAAAATTTTTTTTGGGTAAAAAATCGGTAGGTTTGATTCAAAATTTTTTTTTGTTTTCCATTATTCCCCCAGTAGGACTGGATTTTATATTGTTGATTAATTTTATTTTTTTAAATTTTTAAAAATTTTTCTTTGGCAATTTTTTTACCAAATAGCATTTGTACTTAGATGTTTTTAAAAAAAAAATCGAGCTCTCTCTCGTGAAAAAACCAGGGGGTTTTTTCCATTTTAAAAATATTATCTATGATAAACTTTCCTTTTTAAAAAATTTTTTTTTTAAAAAATTTTTTGTTTTTTTTACATATGCAATATTTCTATATATTTGAAAAGTTTCCTGATATATTTTCGGAAATATTTCCAAAATATATTTAAAAAAATTTCCAAACATATATTTCGGGTTTTCCCCTCACTAGCTGAGACCTACTAACCAATTGTATAATTTATTAATTTGGATGGGTACATTTTATACAATATTTTTTTAAAATCAAGACTTTTTTAAAAACTTTTTTATAATTTTTATTACCCCTTTTTTATAATTTTTTATTAATATATTTTTTTTTTTTTTAACATATGGATAATGACGCAATTTGGAAATTTTCCAAAAGGGGAAACGAAAAAAAATTTTTTTTTAAAAAAATAAAAAAATTTGGGGGGTTTAAAAGGGAAAAAAATTTTTTTTAAAAAACCCCCAATTTTTCCAAAAAATTTTAAAGGGCCCCCTTTAATTTTTTTTAAAAAGGAATTAAATTTTAAAAACAAAATTTTAATTTTTCAAAATTTTTTATTTTTTTTGGTGGGTTTTTAAAAAAAAAAAAAAGGGTTAAAAAATTTTCCCAAAAAAAAAAATTAAAACCCCCTTAAAAATTTAATTTAAAATTAAGGGGAAAAAAAACAAAAATTTTTTTAAAAAAAAGGGTTTAAAATTTTAAGCTTTTTTTTCCGGGGGTTTTTTTTTTTGGTTTTTAAAAAAATAAAACTTTTTGGGAAAATTTTTCCCCAAAAAACCAAAAATTTTTTTTAAAGGGTTTAAATTTCCCCCCTTTTTAAAAAAAAGGTTTTTTTTATAAAAATTTAAAGTGAAAAAAAAAATTTTTAAAAATTTTTGGGGTTTTTTTTTAAAAAAGGAAAAAAAAATTTTTTTAAAAAATTAAGTAAAATTTTAAAAAAAAAATTTCCTTTTTTAAAAAAAAAATCGGTTCGTTTTTGTTTTTGGGGAATCTACAGGCTTTTCCCGGGAAAGGGGGAAACAGATATCTTGGGGGAATTACAAAAATGCCCCTTTTTGCTAAAAAAAGATTGGACTAATCCCCGGGGAACCCCCCTTTCATTTTTTTTATTATGCACCTAAAGAAAAGTGTTTAAAATTTTAAATTTTTGACAAAAAAAAGGGACTTTTATAGTCGCCACTGACCGGGGGTCCTTAACCCTTTCCCCCGTGCTTTTTTATCATTCATATCTTTTGCTTCTTGTTTTTTTTTTACCTGGCCTACACCTCTAATCTACTTGAAAAAGGAATGTTAAATTCTACATCGGTACGGGGAAACAAATGAACCTTTGGGGGGTTCACGAAAAAAAAAGAGTTAACTCAACAACTAGCGGTCTATGGTTTTAATCGGCCAGTACCATAACTCGGTTCATGCGCGAAAAACAAGAAAAAACCACTGCCGGGGTTAATTCATTCGTTTTTTTTTTAAAAATTTAATTATTTTTGTAAACATTTGGGTTTTTTCTAATTAAAGTAAAAACCCTTTTACATACTGATTTATAATGACAAAAGATTTCGTGTAGTGTAAAAAAAAAATTCTAACATACAAATAATTTTTTTTGTGATAAATGGGTTTTTACGTATGGTATATTTTTAAATTTTTAACAATATAAAAACTTTTTGGTGCAAATTATAACCAAGGGATGCATACAATAGTAATTGGAAAGGGGGAATTTTTTTGTTGCATAAATACCCCCAAAAAATCATAATCGAACACCAGTATCAAAAAATTTTTTAAACGAAAATTAATGTTGGTTTATTTTTAATTTTTTCAAATATTTAATTTTAATTTCAATAAGGTTTTTAAAAAATTTATTTTTAAAATTTAAAAAAAAAACGAAAAGGCTTACATCCCCAAAAATTTTAATATCTTCGTATTTGAAATTTTAAAATAAACGGGGGAAAAAATATACTCCCCCAAAAAATTACAAATAATCACTGTTTCACTGTTGTGATAAAAAAATAAAAAATAATTTTCAATTGCAATTTTTTTTTATATATATTATTCAAAATTTATTAATATTAAAAAAATTTTAAATAAATATAGCTAAAAGGGTCCCTTTGACCTAATGCAAAAAATTGTTTAAAAAAAAAAATTAAAACGATTAATAGCCACAGTCAGGGTCTTTGACTATATTTACCGGGGGCTGGGCCTTTATTTTTTTAAAAAAAAAAAAATGTTTTATATAAAAAGTTTAAGTTTTTTTTCCCCCTTATCTTTTGATATTATCAGTAAAAAAAAAACGCAATAAAAAAAAGGAAAAATATAAACCCCTTTTTCTTTTTTAAATGGACCCTTTCCCCCATATTAACCCCCCCAAAAAAAAATTTTTTTTTGATTTCAAATTTATCAAACATTAATGATATTTGGATAAACCATTTTTTTAGATATTTAAAAAAAAAATAAATAAATTTTAAAAAATCATATTAGTATCAAGAAAGCTATGAAAACCAAAAAAATTTTTTTTATAAATTTAATTTTTTATATTTAAAAACTTGAAATTTAAAATTTTTTAAAATTAAAAAGTAGTTTGTATTTTCTTTTTTGTCGATGGGCTATTCAGAAGAACAAAAAAAAAACTATTATGGGGGCTTTTTTTTTGGGAACAAAAAAATGTGACGACGGGGCAAAGGAAATATTACTTATTATATCCCCAACAACGGTTTTTATCTATAGATACTATTAAATACATAATAAATTTTTTAACAAAAAAGCTTTTAAAAGAAGAAAAAAGGGGGGCCCGACATAAAAACAAGGTTTTGGATATCCTTGTTTTTTTAGGATAGTATTATATTTTTCTATTGGATTTTTCACTAAATACTTTTAATAATTTTAGAAAATCCAAATATCAATCTCGGATGCGGCATCTGAACTTAAAAAACCCCGATTATAAAATTTATTTAACCTTAAAATTTTAAAAAAATTTTTTCCTTATAAATTAATGTCCGTTAAAATTTTTAAAAAAAAGTGAGGGGTTGGGGCCTATTTTTTCCCAAAATTTTTTTTTTACCCCCAAATTTTTTTTTGGGGAAATTTTTTCCCAAAAAAAAATTTTTGGGAAAAAATCCCCCCAAATTTTTCCAAATAAAACTTTTTTTTGGGCTTTTTAAATAAAGAAACGAAAATTTTTTAATAATTTAAACCCCAAAAATTTTAAATTTACCCCAAAAATTAAAAAAATTTTTAAAAAAAAAAATTTTTGCGCAAAATTGGGGGTTTTTTTAAAAAAGTGATTTTAAATTTTTCCTTTTTTTTAAAAATTTTTTTTTAAATGAAAATAGTTTAAAAAAAAAGGGGAAAAAAATTTACAATTTTAAAAAAATTTTTTTTTAAAAAAACCCCAAACCCCCGAAAAATTTAAAATTTAAAAACCATTTTATAAAAATTTTAAAAATTTTCTATTAATGAAAAATTTAAACATTTTTTAAAAAAATACAAAGTTTAAGGTTTTTTTAAAATTTTGGCGAAAAAAAATTTTAATTTTTAAAACCCAAAAACTTTTTCTTTTTGTAAAAACCCTTTTACCAAAGGCTTTAAAAATAAAAGGAAAAAAAGAAAAAATTCTTTTTGCCCCGGTTTTTAAAAAACCAAAAAAGGGGAAACTTGGGAAAAAATTATTTTTGTGGGGTTTTTGGGTTTAAAAATCAAAAATTAAAAAAGGGTGTCCGGGACCAAAAACCCCCCCTTTCCCGCACAAATTTTAAAAACAGTTGCCCGCAAAAAAACTTAAAAAATTTAAAAAAATTTTTTTTTGGGGAAAACCCCTTTTTAAAAAAAAGGGTTTTAAAAAATTTAGCCAAAAAGGGAAAAATTTTAAAATTTCCTACAGGAGGAAAAAGGGCAAAAATTTTTTGGTTACAACATAATACAACAAACCCCAAAAACCCCGAAATGACAAACGCCACTGATAAAACAAATAAAAAAAAAATTTTTCCCGAATGCGTCCAGTCTTGCTTTTTGGGGGTAAAAAAAAACGTTTTTTTCCATTCTGGGGGGAAAAAAAAACCCCCTTTAAAGGGTAGTCCAGACCTCCCCTACCATTTTCCGGCAAACAAAAATTTTTTAAAAAACCCCGTTCCCCCCAAAAGGGGAAAAACAGGGACTCCTTTAAACATTTTTGTAAAAAAGGAATTTTTTTTCGAAAAAAAATTTTTAAAAAAACAAAAGGGTTGGGGAAAGGGGTAAACCCAAAAGAAAAACATTAAACCCCGAGGGAAAAGGTTTTTTCCCCAAAATTTTTTTAAAAAAAATTTTTTTATTTTTAAAGGGGAAAAAAAAAAATTTGGTTCCCCCAAAAAACCCGAAAAGGGGGAATTTTTAAAATTTTTTAAAAAAATTTTAATTTAAAAAGACCAAAAAAAAAAATTTTGGGAAAAAAGGGAAAAAAAAATTTTTTTTTTTAAAAAAATTTTTAAAAAATTTAAAAAAATTTTAAATTTTAAAAAATTCCCCCCAAAAAAAAAATTTTCCGTTTTCAAAGAAAAAAAACCCAGTTTTTCCCCTTTTTTCATTTTAGCAAGGGGTTTTGGGGAAAAGGAAGGGAAAAGGTTTTTTTTTTAAAAAATTTTTGGGTTTGGGGGGGTTAACAAAAAATTTTAAAATTTTTAAAGGGGGTTTTTCCAAATTTTAAAAAAAGGGGTTTCCCGGGGTTTTGTTTCCAAAAGGGGTTTTTTTGGGAATCTTTTTTTTTTTAAAAAAATTTTAATTTTTTAAAAATTTTTTCTTTCCAAAAGTTAAATTTTTTGGGAAAAGGGTTTCCAAAATTGGGCCCCCCAAACCAAATTTTAAATTTTTGTGTCCGGCGAATTTGATTTTTTTCCCTTTTAAAAACCCCTTTTTTATTTTTCCCCAAAGGGAATAAATTTTTAAAATTTTTTTCCCCCAAAAGAAAATTTAAAAAAATTATTTTTTTTTTTTGGGGGTTTTTATTTTACCCACTTTTTCTTTTCCCAAACCAAAATTTAAAAGCCCCCAAAAGAAAAAAGGATTTTTCCTTTTCCCAAAATTTTAATATTTTGCCAAAAAAAAACTAAGGGGAAAAACCCAAAAAAAACCCGAAGTTAAAAGGGGGCCAAAAGGGGAAAAAAACAAAAAAAAAAAAAATTTGGAACGCAATTTGCAAAAAAAAAGTGCCCCTTCTGGGGGAAAAAAACCCCAAAAAATTTGGGGGTTAAAAATTTTTTTTAAAAAACCCAAAAATTTTCAAAAATTTTAAAAGTTTCCCCCTTTTCCCCAAAACAAAGGGTTTCCCTTTTTTGGGGGGAAAATTTTAAAAGGTCATTTTTGGAAATGGGTTTTTAAAACGTTTTTAAAAATTTTTCAAATTGCCAAAAAAATTGATCAGGTTTAAAGGGGGGAAAAAAAATTTTCCCCAAAAAAAAAAAGCCAAAAACGGGGAAGGGGTTTTTTTAAATTTTTTTTCCCGGGAAAATTTTGGCCCAAACCCCAAAATTTTTTGTCAACCCCAAAAATTTTTAAAAAAACCCTTTTTTTAAATTTAATAAAAAATAAAAATTTAAATTTTTTTTGGCTTTTTAAAAAATTTAAAAAAAAAATTTTTTTCCCGTTTTAAAAACAATTTTTTATTAAAAAAATTAAAAACAATTAAAAAAAATTAAAAAAAAAAAAATTTTAATTTTTTCAAATAAAAACCACAAAATTTTTGGGGGGAGGCAAAAATTTTTTTTTAATTTTTAAAAAAATTTTTAAAAAATTTAAAAAAACCAAAAAATTTTTTTTGGGGCATTTGGAAAAATCTTTTTTTGGGCCCCAAAAATTTTCCCTCCAACCAAAATTTTGGTCCCGGGTTTTTGGTTTTTAAAAATTTTTGGGGGGCCCGTGTTTTAAAAGGAAAAAAATTTTTTTAAAAAGGTTTAAATTTTGGAATTTTTTTTTTGAAATTTTTGGGGGAAGGTTTTTTGGGAAAAAAAAAATTTTCAAAAAACCCCCTTTTTGGGGTAGAAACTTTTTCCCCAAAAAGGAGCGTGTCTTTCCCCCCCCAAAAACCCAAAAGGGTTGGGGAAAAAAGTTGAAGAATTTTTTTAAATCGTTGGAAAAATAAGGGGGAAAAGAAAAAGCCTTTAAAAAATTTTGGGGGTTTTTTTTTTGGGAAAATTTGGGGTTTTAAAATTTTAAAGGGTTTAAAAAATTTTCCAATTTTTGGTTTTTTTCAAAAATTTTTAAAAAAAAATTCAAACCAATTAAAAATTGGAAATTTAAAATTTTTAAAAAGGGTTCGAGAAGAGTTTTAAAATGTCCCCAAAAAAATGCATTGAGCAAAAAAGGTTTTTTTTAACATCTTTTTAAATTTTTTTTTTTTAAAATGCGCAATATTATTATCATAATTTTTTTTTTTAATGTAACTTAGTTATGTGTTTTAAAAAATGAAACTTTAGTTTATTATTTACCTAATTTTTTTAAAAGTTTTTACAAATAATATTCCATTATAGCGGACTTTATTTAAATTTGGTGCCCCGTCATAGCGTACTATGATAATTTGTAAAAAAAGCGATTTTAGAACTCCAGGGGTCTCCCCCCCCGTTATAGAAAAATACTTTTAAAATTTGGGGAAAAAACTCTGCATTTTTATTTTGGGAAAAAAAAAAAGTAAATAACTAATTGTATAGAAAATTACTCTAAAATGGACGTAAAAAATACAGGGTGTTGCTTTTAAAAAAAAAAATTTATTTTTGTGAATAACTCGTAAATCGGATGTTCATCTTTTTTTTTTTAAAATCATTGTAATCAGCGTAAAAATGTACTCAACTTTGCTAATTTAAGCCAACTTTTATCTTTTAGAATGGAAAAGTTAGCAATAGTGCCGACAATTTTGAACGGGGGTTTTATACTTGAAACTTTGTGGAAAACTTCCTTTTGGCAAGTCCGAAAAACATTTCTCTAAAACCCTTTTTTTTTAAAACAGCCCGTTTTTTTTAAATGGGCGACACGTTGAATTCATGACTTATTATTTTGGGTTTAAAATATACCTATTTGAATAGATTTCTAAGCTGATTTGGTGAAATTCGAAAAACCTTTTTAAAAAAAAACGACCCCCCCAAAAATGCCGAATTTACGAGGTTATATTTTTCAGTACATACATAGTCCATTGTTGTTCAATTGTTTAGAATTTATTTATGTAATCAAGGGGGCATAGTGTCCGACAAATCCATTGGTGGGGTTTTTTTAGTCCGAAAACCCAAATATGACATTTTGGGGGGGGGGGATCTTTTTTTTTTAATCGATTTTACACCTATTTCATATTAATCTTTCTTTTCTCCCCCTTATTTTGTTAATACCACAATGTGCCCCTTTTTTTTTTTTTAAACCTTTTTTTCCCAAAAGTTTAATTTACTTAATTTGGTCACAAAATAAATAGGGGGCCGCAGTATTTTTTTTCTGTTTGGGTTTTGTTTCTTAGAACCTAGAAAAAAAAAAAAATTTTACTATCAGTTAAAATCTTTTTTGGTTAAAAAAAATTTTATCCTTTTTTTTAAATTTTTTTTTTACAACGACATGGTGCTTCTAAGGAAAAAGAAACTTTTTAGAAAAATTTTTGGGTTTTTTTTATAAAATTTTCAAAAAAAATTTTTTAAAAATTTTTAAAAAAAAAAAAAAAATAAATTTTTTTAAATGACGTAAAAACCATTTTCCCCAAAATAAAATAAAAAACAAGTACTCTCAATTTAACCAGTAGCCCCCCCAAAAAAAAAAAATAAAATGGACTCAAAAACTTATTATCGTGATTTTTTTTTTAAATTTTTTTTTAAATAAATAAAGTACTAGCTATTTTGCAGTTTTTATTAACAAAACCCGAGACCCCAAAACCCCCCAAATGGGGGATCTATTCTTATTTTTTCTTTTTCCCCTTTTTTGGGGTTATTTAAAAAAGGGGGAAATTTGGCATAAAATAACTATTTTATTGACTTTTTATTATGAGCGTATTAAAAAAATATTGTGCTCAAGCCACCCCCCCAAAAAAAGGGGCCATCAGCTGTGATACTACCATTTTTTGATTTCGCTATGACTATGTTTTTTTCCCTTTAAAAAATTTTTTAAAAATTTGCCAATATTATTTTTTTTGATAAAATTGCCTCCCCAAAAATTAAACTGATTAGTGAAAAATTTTTTTTATTATAGTTGTTTTTAACTTTTATGTTTTTTTTTTTAAATTTTTGGGGGTTTTAAATTATTAATTTTTTTAAACCCCCCTTCATATGTTTACATCCCATTTTTTTATTTACTTTTTTTTAGGGTTTTCATACGTCGGGGGGCCCGGGCCCTTTTCTTTTTTCAAGGGGTCCCGGGGGGCAAAAAGGGCCCCCTTTTAAATATGTCCGGGGAAAACATAATTTTTTATACAAAAAGCGGTCGGGGTTTTTTTTTTGCATAACTTGTCTATTGGTTTTTTCAGAACTGTTTAAAAAAAAAAAAGGGAAAATTTTTTTTTTCCGTTACTGCCCACAACGCAAATTTTGGGGGGAATATTTTCGTTAATTAGCTCCCTTAGACAAAATAGAAATAGCCCCCCCACTAGCATCTAAAAAAGCATAATAATGTCCCCCATTTTATTTCGATATTACCTGTTTTGAGTGTTATGACTTTATATTATTACCAAAAAAACTTTTTTCTTAAATGAAGTCTGGAAATAAAAAAAATATAAATTTAAAATTTATTATTCTTTAAATTAATTATTGTATTACCATACATGCTATTTTTGTTTTTACCTAAGAACTTTTTGTTTTATGTTGCCATACCTAAAATTTTATGTTTTATGTGACCATATAAGGCTAATACCATGTCTTTAATTTAGGTTTATAATGCATTTTTCCATGTAATAGAACAATTATTTAAATATATTTTTAAGGTTTTTTATTTTAATTTAGCTTTTAGTGTTATAAATAAATTTATAACATATTTTCTGAATGGTCAGGTTTGTCCAGATTTTGGACTCATATGTCCTAATTTGAAAGAGACGATATGGAAACCCTACTTGATACTAATTAAGATTTATATTTTCTAAAATTGCATAGTTCACTATCATTTAGTTTTTACTAAAGTAAGAACGAATTTACAGCCTTTAACATACTGGGTGTTAATTAAAAATTGGTTAAATAAACTACAGTTACTTATCAGAAAAGCCCACTTTTGCTATGCCCGAATCCCAATGCTTACAAATAAAAGGGGTTTTTTATACTCGTTTTATATAAAACCCCATATTTAGTTTCTAAAATAAACTTTTTTATTGAAAATGACATAAATCTAATTTTGTCCAATAATCCAATGGGTATGTAAACTTTATTATCATTTTATAAAAATTAAAACCCCGCTTTGTCGTCGGGGTTACTTTTAAGGTTCGCGATATGGTTCTAATCAAATCTATCATTTAATAAAGGGAAGGACTGCTGACCGATGGTGAGTAAAAGGGTTATTCGCTTTTCGTTGAAAAAAAAGCTTCTGTAGTTCTCTTGAACTCTTTTTGCCACCGTATGGAACGGATCCGAAGCTAAGATGAACACAAGGCTTTAACTAAAGGTGTTAGCATACCGTGCTGATGAGTGAATGACATCCTGAGCCTTAAACAGGTGTCCCCAACGGTGCCCCTCTGAGATACAGGGCGACCCTCTCAGGTATCTAGCCTTACTGCGGTAATGCGGGGCTCTGCCGTGGTAGACTATTACTTCCCCAGCAAACAGAAAGCGGACAGAACCCCCTTTCATAGGAAAAAAATGACAAAAGGGTTTTCCTGGCCGAAACGGATAAATCCGTTTTGAGAGGTGTCACTCAAGGTCACAAGCAGACAAAGGTGCGCCGACCCGGGAAAAATTAATATAATATATATATATATATATATATATATATATATATATATATATATATATAATATATAATATATATATATATATATATATATATATATATATATATATATATATATATATATATATATATATATATATATATATATATATATATATATATATATATATATATATATATATATATATATATATATATATATATATATATATATATATATATATTATATAATATATAAATATATATATATATATATATATATATATTAAAAAGTGACTTTATTACTAATACTTGGTAAAATAGTTTTCCAAAAAAAACTAAAAAGGCACAAAATTAAGTAGTGAATTAACCTTAGTGTGATTTCCAGCATAAAAAATACTAAATTATGTGAGACTAATTAAAAATGAAAGTGGAATCATAACATTCATAACAAGTTATTAATTTTGAACAATTCATACTTTCAATTACATTTATTCTTTTAATTAATTTTTAATTGAACGAAATAAATGTTTGTAAGAGTTTATTTAAATGCATTATACTTTATTTTCCCATTTAAAGTTTAATCTAAAGTAAAATAAAAATAAAAAAATTTGTATTCCCATTATTTAGTTCCTTTTTTCAAAAGGTTTTTTATCATAAAGTTTTAATTTGGGAAAAAAACTAAAAAATTAATTTGTTTTTAGCATATATTAACTGCTTTATTACTTTGTACGTGCCCAAAACATCCCTGTTAGTTCTGATTATTACCTTAGTTTTGTTTTGTTACATTTTCTTCTCCTTAATATTTCCTTGCTCTACCTCTGTAGTTATATATATATATATATATATATATATATATATATATATATATATATATATATATATATATATATATATATATATATATATATATATATCTATATATATATATATATAATATATATATATATATATATATATATATATATAAAAAAATAAGGAGGAAGGAAGTCTTGGCCGACCAGTTAAACAACAAGGTACTAAATTTCTTGGGTATCGGTCCAGGAGAGGGCTAATTAAAGTGAAACACTTCTTAGTTTAACGAGCTTTCAATATTTATTTCTTCCTCAGGTCTACAATATGGAAAAAAAAAAATACAATCAAAAAAAGGCAAATCTTTCTCAATTTTAGGTATACTTACAACAAATGCATTATTTAGAAGTTGGTAACATCAACAACAGCTGAATTTTACAATGTTGGTAACAGGATATTATTTAGTTTTGAAAAATCATATTAATGTTTCAATAATTAAGCTGATACATTTTTAAAATATTTTAAAATTTTTTTAAATGTAAGACTAGTACAGAATGGATGGATTTCTATCCACTTTATTCGTTTCGGGTTTTTTGTTTAACGTATTTTTAATTATTATTTTTGGAATGCAGTATAAGTAATATGCAAAGTTGAAAAATTAGTAATGGTAAAAAATTAAACAGTAAATATGTAGTGTCTTAATGATCCGGACTCTTATCTCTCACATAAGAGCATGTGTGTATTATTATTCGTGTGATTGCAAAGTATCCTTATCTTACCTACGGGTGGGTGTTTGTGTGTGTGTGCATGTGTATTGTATGTGCGTAAACCATTATCTGTCCCTAAGGGTTGGTGTGTGTGTATGGGTGTATATGTTTGTATGTGTCCCCCTTATCTGTCACCTGGGTTAGTGTTTGAATGTGTGAGTGTGTGTGTTTTGGTACCTGACCGAGAAAAACCAAATTATAGATTCATGATGATGTTTTGTCTATTCCAGATTTTATGTTTTAATATTTACTTCGCCCTTCCCCATAGCATTAATACACTTATCCCAGGTTATATTTAGGTCCAGTTAGCATAAAAGTGTTAACTGAGAAAAAAAACACAAAAGGGGAAGGACCAGCCTACATTCTTAATGAGGTTCAACTGAACATAAGAGTGGTTACTTACAAAAGATGTTGGTTATAAAAGAAAAGAAAGAAAAAGAAAAAATACAGAATAAAAAATCAAAAGTATTAAAAAATTAATTATGTTGACAGTTATTGTTTAAATGTTTTAGCTTGATGAAAAGAACTATTGGAATCATTGTTTTTTTTGTTTTAGGTTAAAATTGAGTAAGTTGAGTAAATGACACTTGTTGTCAATGTCAGTTCTTTTATTGATACTGTTGAATGTTTATATATCTCATCATCTCTAGAACAACTCTTTTGTTATAATTTGCCTCCCATAATTTTAAAAAAAAAATTTTAAAAAAATACTTAACATATTGAACAACTTGAAAAAACACTTTTGCAAGGTGTCCTACTAACATAAATTTAATAAAAATGCATTTACAAAATTGATGTTGCAAAAGCGATTTAAACTTTGTCAAGGGTTTTTATTTTTAATATTTTGCATTGAACATTTAAAGAAATCACCGAATTTCCTAACAATAACCACAGGATTACCATTAATGTAGAATTTTGATTGGAAAATTCAAGGTTTGTTATAGTATCTTTCATTATAGCTAACCTGTTTAATGTGGTTGGGTTAGTAGCAATGATAATAAAAATTCACCGGAAATAATGATAAAACCTAATATTTAATAAATACTTATATATAATAGTATTTTATACATTACATCAAACACAAACGAATGGGCATGGGGATGTTAAAAATCAAAAAAAATATGAAATTATACGGGGTGCGGGTTTATGTGAAATCTCTCGGATCCAGGTAGAACATCGAAAAATAATACCGAACGTTTCTGAAAAAAAATCCTACAGGCCTTCATTACGAAGATACAACTGGTTTTTCTTAAATTATTTTTAAACTACTCGGTATAAATTAATAAAATTTTTAGGTGATAAACACCATTAAGGACCTCTTAAAATGATATCCTTAAAAAACATTTACCTTGTTTACTTTGCCAGGGGCGGACTAGGTTGTACACTTTAATGCCTCTTGTCATTCAAAGAACAGAGAAATTTCCTTTTAAGTTGTTACATGTTAAATACATGTTCTTAAAAATGCAGTGGTGTCTAAAGGTACATTTACGAACTTATTTAAAAAAATGTAAACCTATGTTTGTTTCTTTTTGTCATTCTTGAGATAAAAACTAAACTAAAAAACTGAAAAAATAATGTAAACAAAAATGGTATTGTATCTTACTTATCTATCGGAATTTTTTTATTTCTTAATTTGTAGAACGCACTATTGTTGCAAACGTTGCTATAACTACAAAACTACAAACTATCATCTTTTATATTGTCGACATATTCATCCTTTATTCAATAATATTTTTTTTAAATTTTTTGGGTTTCTTGGTGCATTTAATCTAAATTGCGTCAAAATATGGAATTTACTTTTATTGAGTATGCAGATATGCATCTTATGTGGTCTCGCGTCTTGCAATGCATTGGAAGCAAAAAGATTGTACGAAGAAAGATTTCCTAATTGCATTATTCCAGATAAGAAGACATTTCAACGAGTTCATTAACGTCTAAGGGAAACTGGTAGGTTTTTGGTTTCCACGTAATAAGGTGATATTATTGACTTTCTTAAATGTAATTTTAGGACGTTTTGGAAAAAAAAATATGGGGGTCGGAGAAGAACAGCACGTACAGTACAATTGGAGGAAGACATTTTAGATGCTGTAGCTGATACTCTTACAACGAGCACTCGAAAATTAGCCGCTCAGGTTCATACGTACAAATCAATTGTACATAAGGTACTTTAAGAACAACTGTTGTACCCATATCACCTACAAAAGTGCATGAACTAATTCCTGGAAATTTTGCTCGTAGGAATACACTTCGCAAACTGGCTGTTAGATCAGCAGCGAATTAACCCTAACTTTATCAGCTCGATTCTTTTTACGGATGAAGCAGGGTTTACCAAAAATGGAATTGTAAATTTACATAACTTACATGTATGGGCTGATGAATCCCCCTGCTACTATTGTTTCCCATCATCAACATTAATTCCAGTCAATAAATATCTGGGCAGGGATCATTGGCGATTATTTGATTGGGCCATTCATGTTGCCGCCATGACTAACGGAGAACTTTATTTGGAGTTCCTCCAGAACAATCTTCCGGATTTATTAGAAGAGTTGCCACTTGCAACCCTCCGAGATATGTTTTTTATGCATGATGGAGTCCACCTCATTTCAGCGTTGCTGTAAGGCACCGTTGGATAGGTAGAGGAGGACCTATTGCCTGGCCTCCTCGGTCTCCGGACCTAACGCCATTAGATTTTTATCTATGGGGTCATCTCAAAACCTTAGTGTATTCCACTTCGGTCGATACTCGGGAAGAACTGCTCAAAAGAATTACATTTCATTGTAATGATATAAGAAACAATCCAGGGTTATTGTGGCGAGTGCAGCAGTCCTCGATTCGTCGTGCCCGCGAATGTATTAGAGTTCACGGAGCCCACGTCTACTTATGAAGTTTTTAATAATTAATTGTTCATTGTTCGAATTGAAGAATTTAACTTTTGTTTACATAGTTTGTTTTTGCAATTTTTTAAGAACATGTATTTTTTTTAAATTAAATAACCTAAAATGAAATTTCTCTGTTCTTTGAATGACTTGCGTATCGCAATTTGGTGAGCAGAAAAAAATAAAAATATCACATTTCTTTTTATTAAAAAAAAAAAAAATTATCTGGTTTATTTTTTTTTCTCCAAAACGGTTCATTTTATCCATAATGAACAAGAGTACCTTTTTTTAAGTGTAGGTTCCGGTATCCAAAAATATTTTTTCAAGGCTAACATACAGGATGTTAAAAATATAGGCATTAAAGTGTACAACCTAGTCCGCCCCTGGTAAAGTAAACAGGTAAATGTATTTTAAGGATATCATTTTAAGAGGTCCTTAATAGTGTTTATCACATAAAATTTTTATTAAACCAAACCGAGTAGTTAAAAAGCAATTTAAGAAAAACCAATTTCCGGCGGCGTCCTTTAGGCGGCTGTATTTTTCTTGAAGGCCTGTAGGATTTTTTTATAAAAACGTTTGGTATTTTTTTTCCCGATATTCTACCTGGAACCGGAGATTTCCCACATAAACCCGGAACCCTTATATACAGGATAAGTCTGTGAAGTGAGATCCCCTTTTTATTGCTTTAACTATTAAATTGCTGAAATATTTTTAAAATTTTTTTGGTTTCTGCTGCCCTATATTTTGCGAAAAACGTTATGTATAAGGGTGTATCAGAAGTCCGTACAAAACCAAATTCAATTTTTTAAATAACTCCATAAATTTTTGTTGCATTTTTCTGCATAAAATTCTAGATATTTTTTGTCTGACATATCATATCCCTATTTTTCAATTGTTTAAGATAATGTCATTTAACAAATATGGAGGAAAAAAATACGCTGAATATAGGAATATGATATGCAACAAAAAAATAATACGGACTTTCTGTGTATACTAGGGTGGTCCAAAAACCTCAAGTTTTTTAGAGACCTAGGGACCCTCCCATTTTGTTACATCTAATAAAAAAAAATAAATCTATGCAAAATCTTAGCACCCTAAGACAAAAAGGAAGGCAGTGCTCAACGACGTTTAGTTTTGTAAATTTCGATAAAACACTTAAGCAAAGAAATTTATATGTTTTATTTTTTAGGATTCAGAAGTTAACAAAGCTTATTATCTCTTTATTACAGTTGATATTAAACATTTTCAGCACTTTCAGCATGAGGTACCAGATTGTAAAGGGTTATATAACTTAAATATTAGTAACTTCTGGTTTTTAACGTATTTTGATTTTTGTTTCTCTGAATGTTCTAGACAATGTTTGGTTGAATACAAACTTCTTTCCCGGGCTTCCATTATCTTTATTTAATTTTACACAACGTTTCGATCAGTAAGTATCTCTGATCGTTTCAAGTATTCACTTGAAACGATCAGGATTTACTGATCAAACGTTTGTAAAAAAATGCATAAGTGAACTAAATTGTTTTTGTTGTTTCAGGTTTTAAACTGCAAAATTTAACTTGGGAAGATCAGTGCATTCATCAATAGAAACTGAAAAAAGAACAGAGCCAGTGAAGTATCTAGTTAATTTTTTGACAGTGTGATTTTAGTTTGAACTCTAATTCAATCAAAATGAGTGCGCTTAAGACGCGTCAGGCGGACAGTGTTTACTTAATAGGTGTTAGGACTTAGAACCTTTAACTAAGAAGAACCAATTCCTACAACAAAGAAGTATTGTTAAGATTTCATTTACTTTTTTAAATGAAAAAAATCTGTCAGGAACGCTAGTCATAGCACAATTGAAAAATTGAATGATGTTTGGAGGAAAGCCCTAATCCCGACTAAGTATACCAAGGATTCGATTGAAAAACTCGAAAGTGTGCATTCACAGTGGCTACTTTTAAAGAAAAATAAAGGCAGAAAAACAGAAAAACAAAGAAATAACGAGCAATCATTTGTAGAAAAAATCGAAAAACTTTTTGACATTGCTCATTCAGATGCTTAATTCTCATGAAAATACAACAAGACAAAGATTTCTTTGACCAAAGAACTGAGAGAAAAATGATCATTTCATCTCAAGACAAGGATATTTAAAAAAACAAGAAAGAGCACTAGAAAGATTTGAAAAAAGAAGAGACGGAAGAAAAAGTCTTTTTTGCTGCAGAAACTACATCATCTTCTATTAATCCACCCCCACCCGATGATGACTTAAATGAGAGTTCAGTTGCCTGCAGTTCTGAAAATGGTTCTGATGATGAATTATATCAATTGACTTCAACAAAAAAGGTTAAAAAAGTTTTGGTGGCAAGAGCGAAGATTTTCTGAAGAAAGGCTAAGAAGAGCCTTTTTGACATGAATGTGGCAGGGGCTTTGAAAAGAATAAAATTTCCGATCGTGAAATTAAGGCTTATCATTCCTATTGCCGCTGCAAAGGGATGATCCTGCCGAATTGCCGCTTTCAAGTTCTGTAAAAGAAAACGAGAAGCAACAAGGCGGGGTTTTTCAACAGAAAATGAAATCAAACTTAGCATCAAAAAATTGAGTTCATTGGGACAGCAAAATCTTGACCGACATTTTAGGTGCACAAAAGTAGATAGACTACCAGTCCTAGTTTCATAGCTGGTGGAAATGAGAAACTACTTTTGGAGTGCCAAAACTGGCTCGGGAACAGGCTCGAACACTGGAGATGCAGTACTTAAAACTCTTAAAACATGGGATCTCGATGATAAAGTCATTGGTATGGGCTTTGACACAACAGCCGTCAATACAGGTGTGAAGAATGGTGCATGCACTTTCATTGAAAATAAGCTAAACAAAGAGCTTCTATGGCTGGCGTGTCCCATCACATAATAAATCATTTTGAGCAAAGTTTTTTAATTATGTTTGGGATCTTGAAGCTCTCCTAAAATTTTCCCCATATTTAAAGGTTGAAGGAATCATGGAATGCAGTTGATCATCAGATTACACCATTAAATTTTCCCCCAGAGAAGCTGAGTTAAAAAACAGTGCCTAGTCCCTGCTACCACATCTTTGTAACAAAGACCAGCCGCGAGATGACTATCTCGAATTAATTGAACTGACGCTATTGGTGTTGGGACCCAATAAAAAATATTCACTGGAAGTACCTGGGCCTATACACCACGCTCGGTGGATGGCTAAGCTTTTTATGCATATAAATTATACCTTTTCAAATCAAGGTTTACCATCTCAAAACAAGGAAAAAGAAAACTTGGTAAGATTTGTCCGTTTCAGACACTTTTGTATGTAAAAAACTGGGTTGAGGCTCAATCAGCGCCAACGCGGCTTTCAACGATCTTATATTTTGGAAAGAGGCTGGGGAAATACAGCGAAATCGACAAAGATATAGCTAAAATCATCCAAAAGCCTTCCCCGCCATTTGTGGTACCTATCCGAGGGTTGGTCGGATTATCACTTTCCAAGAAAGTGACCCTTTGGGCAAAGTGAGCATTTTGGGTAAAATGTCTGTCCCTGCACCACCCAGGATGATTAAAAGGAAATTCAATTTACTAAGCGATAAATGTGAATTGGCAAATTTTGCTAATAGCGAACAAAATTGATGTTTACTAAGCTAAACATTAACAAAAGCTTTAAACAAGCACCCAAATGAATGGGAACAGGAGCCAGAGTTCAAGAGGCAAAAAATATAGTAAATACAATCAAAGTGGTAAATGACATCGCAGAAAGAGGTGTTAAACTCTTTCAAGATTTTAATAAACTCTCCTGGCGAGGGGAAAAACAACTTTGCTGCAGATTGTAAGAGGCAAATCGAAACAAGTTCCGACTGAACCAACAAAAAAAGGCCGGTTCTAGAAGCCTACAGAAACCATCCACTTCCAAAGACAAAATTTAAGAACTTCATTTTTTTTAATATATAATAAATGTCCTGATTTTAATTTTGTTTCATATGTAAAATAATCAAATACATTTAATTTTTTGTATCCTAACATGTCTTATCATTTTTCAAAAATTTTAAAATTTTTCCCTTTTCATTTTTTAAACAGCATTGAGCACTGCCTTCCAAGTGACTTCTGACCTTGAGAGATTTTGGCTCCTAACTTCTTTTATCAAATAGAAAACAATTGGGAGGTCCCTTGAGTTTTACATTCAACTTGAGATTTTACCATAAGATCCTGGACCACCCTAGGGTATACATAACGTTGTTCGCAAAATATAGAGTAGCAGACACCAAAAAATTTTTGTATAAAACATTTTTCACCAATTTGAATAGTTAAAGCAATAAACGGGGGTTCTTACTTCACAGACTTACCCTGTATAGAAATAAGTAACCCTTTTCATTATTCAGTTAAGGTAGGATCTAACTAATGAAAATGTATCTCCATTTTATCTAGATTTTTTTTAATAAGAAACAAAAACAAATGTTCATTATATATACCAGATTTTTTTCACATTTGAGTAAAACCAACATATAGAACAAATAGCGTTAAAAAACATAAAAAGTTTTGAATTAGAATTATTTTAATTATAAGTTACATTTACCACGCACAAAATTATTTTGACCAGTTTACAATTTTTATTAGGAAAATAAATAAATAAAATTAAAATTTTGAAAAGTAAAAAATTATATACAAAAAAGTACATTTTCTATTAAACAATTGATTTAATTTTTATGTATATCTCTTATTAAAGCCCTAAGCGTATCTAAAATCATAAATTTGAACACCACTGAATGGTTAGTTGTAACAAGCTTGGATGTTCAAAAGAAAATTTTTAAAAAAAAGCAGATTTAATAGGATATATATTGCAGTTTATAGGTCTAGGATATATCATATCCAACGTTGTTTTTTTATAATAAATACTTTTTATTTAAATGACCACAAGCCTTTTATGTCACTTCTTACCAATCCAGGGGGCTATTTACTTACCATTTTCATACAATGGGCCACAATAAATATTATTCCACAATAAAAAAAACGCATTTAACGTTGTTCCTGCCAAAAATTTTGTATATAATTTACCTTTTATTATCAAGAAAAACCTGTGTGTGGAAATAATTATCATATCATGATAAAAAAAAAAAGGGGTTTGATGTTCTTTAACCAACCTATTTTCAAGTTATAATATAATATTCAGATTTTAAATAGTTTGTATTATTGGCATATCCTATTTAATTTTATATACAGAGTGGATATAAAAGCATGTTAAAAATATCTGAACTGGACTGGACTTTTTAAAAACACCTAGCATAAAAAAGCATACCGAACAACAAAAATGTAACCAACACTTAATTTGATTTCGGAAAAATCTGGGTTATAAATACAGGAATAAAAACCCTCGTAAAAACTCTATATGTCTCTCTCGTGCCTTTACCACATTTTTAAAAAATTTTACATGTTCGAACTGTACTTTTACCTAAAACAAACTTTTTTGTATTTAGTTCTTTAATAATGATAAAAAGTTTAAAAATTTTTGGAAAAATTATAAAAAAAATTAATGAAACTAAAACCGAATGAAGTTTTCCGATTTTTTTTAGTAAAATATAACAAAGTAAATCTATATTTTCTTTTAAAAAATATATAAAATGTTTAAAAATAACAATTAAATAACTAAATTTTTTCTTTATTTATAAATTAAATACCTTTAATAGATATGAGACTGATTTAAAAATGAAAAGGGCAAACCGCCATCATTGATTTTTGGAATTTTTAGTAGAGTTAAGTAAAAAAAAAAATCTTCATTTCGGTAACGGCGGGGAGGGAAAAAGTTATGGTGCGTAATAATAAAGCGATCTGAAAAAAGAAAAAAATTAAACCCCCTTGAATTTTGGGGTTCTAGTCAACTTTTTGTAACGTTAGAAAGCATGTTTCAAATTTCCTTACTTTAGAAATTCGTTTTCATTTGGAAAAAAAGATATTAAAAACATTGTTTAAAAAAGATAAATTTTCATTTCCTTCCTGGTAAAAGAATATGAAAGGGGGCACTTCGGAATACAATACTAGAGCAATAAAACGAAACAAGTCTTCTTACGTTACAAAACTCGACTGAAAGCCTGCAAAAATAAAAACAATTTTTTTTTTTTTTGGGGTTTTTATTTTTTTTTTTTTTAAAGATTTTTTATTATTAATTATTACACACTAAATTTTACTACTTTCACTTTACTTATATATCGTAACAAGGCAGGTTTTTAAAAGTGCTAATAACACAAAGAGAATATTATATATTTTTTTATATATATATATATATATATATATATATATATATATATATATATATATATATATATATATATATATATAAAAAGGGTGCCACGATTCAGTGCATGCATGGGGTTTAAACCCCGTAAGAGATAGGAAGTCGGTTAAATCCCTTTTAAAAAAGTTGAAAATTACTAGTATTCCCGGAGATATCTGGAAAAAAAAATTTGCAATTTCGTTTTTTTTTTCTGACGTTATTTAAAGAGATATGAAAAAACAAAAGACACTATTTTATGGCCTTTTTTTAAGCTTTTAAAAAACGCGTTGAGAGATTTTCCTACGACGTTTTTTTTTTCGTTAAACCATCATCAATTTTTTTTTTTAAATCGGCACCTAATTGTTTTTGTTTTTTTAAAAATTATAATCCCAATTACAATGATGTACAACACTTAATATTTTCTTTAAAACATTTTTCCCCATAAGACAATGATTTAAAAAAGAACGAAATCATTTCATTAGGGGGGTTCCCCTATTTTAAATAAATATTAAGTGTTATACATTTTTGTAATTGGGAAAAGGGTTCAAAAAATTAAAAAAAAACCCGGTCCTATTTAAAAAAAAAGTTATGATTTTAAAAAAAACGTCGGAAAAACCCCAACCAGAGCAAAAATAAAAAGGCTTTTTTTTTCTTTTTAAAAACGTCGGGAAAAAAAAAAAGAAATCGCAAATTTTGGGTTTTTTGGATTCAATACTCGAAAAATTTCAAATTTCTAAAAAATTTTTACCACCCCAAATGCCAACTTTGCCATGAAAACTTCCTATCTCTTCGGTTTCAAAAACCCCTCTACTTTTTTTTTATATATATATATATATATATATATATATATATATATATATATATATATATATATATATATATATATATATATATATATATATATATATATATATATATATATATATAAATATATATACAGGTCTGAAACGAACCCACCGACCATAGGAAATTACATGGGATGTTAAAGCATAGGCAATATTCGAGGTGGGGTGTGCGTTTGTTCGGGCTCAGCCTATCGCCGTCGACGAAAGGCGGTAGCGTTGATCTCGTTTTCGGGACAGTCGGATCAAATTTACCCACATCGCTGGAGGAAGGTACTGCACGGAAACAAGTAGGTAAAATTACGATATTTCCCATATTCTGTGTGGAATTATTTTTTTTTCATAAGTTTTGTTGCCGACTGAGCGAAATAAAACTGGTATTCGGTCATAAATAAATTAAACAAAGATTCTCAAAAAATTAATAATAATTCTATAAAAATGAAAAATAATATTTATTCCTAAAAACAGTCTAAATAAAAAAAATCGATCGATGATCAATGCTTTTATACGGCGGAAAGTCGGACAAGTTCGGCGCGCTCGTTGCAGAGGGGAGGAGAGAACATAGCGGGTGGTAGAAGGGCTTGAATACTATTTCCTAGTCGGTGGTTTTTTGTTTCCCGACCTGTATATATATATATATAAAATATATATATATATATATATATATATATATATATATATATATATATATATATATATATATATATATATATATATATATCTTATATAATATATATATAGCATATATAAATATAATATAAAAATAATAATATCATATATATATATATATATATATATATATATATATATATATATATATATATTTATATATATATATATATATATATATATATATATATATATATATATATATATATATATATATATATATATATATACAGTGCCACAGATTCAGAGAGTGCTTGTAGGTTTCAGGCAGTATAAGAGATAGGAGTGGTTAAGATATGGCAAAGTTGCGCATTTAGGTGGCTAACAACATGTCTATTAGAAATTTGTAACATTCCGAGTACTTCCGGAGATATCCGGAAAAAAACGAAATTTGCTGATTTCGTTTTTATTTTTTCCTGACGTTATTTAAACAGATGTGGAAAAACAAAAGACACTTTCTTATGGCCACTTTTTAAGCTCTACAAAACAGCGTTGAGAGATTTTCCGGACGACGTTTCGTTTTCTTTAAACCATCATCAACTTTCTTTTTTTAAATACGGACCTGGGTTTTTATTTAATTTTTTGAACCCCTTATTATCCCAAATTACAAAATGTATAACACTTAATATTTATTTTATTATGGAACGCCCCTATATGAAATGATGTGCGTTCTTTGTCTAACTCATTGTCTCTTATGGAAAATATGTTTATTTAACGAAAAATATTAAGTGTTGTACATCATTGTAATTGGGATTATAATTTCTTTTAAAAATGCAATAAACAGTTGGTGCCAATATAAAAAAAAGTTGATGATGGTTTAGCAGAAACATCTTGAGAAAATCTCTCAATGCTGTTTGAAAAAACAAAAATGACTAAAAGTGTCTTTTGTTTTTCATATCTTTAAATAACGTCAAGAAAAAAATGACGAAATTGCAAATTTCGGTTTTCTCTTAGGAAGTACCTAGTAATTTGCAACTTGCAATAGGCATTAGGCACCTAAATGCAGCTTTGCCATAATTGTGGAGGCTTCTATCTTTACGGTTTCGAAATCCCCATGCCTTTCCAGTCTGTGACTTTTTGCATATATATATATATATATATATATATATATATATATATATATATATATATATATATATATATATATATATATATATAAATATATATAATATTCTCTTTTTGTGTTATTAGCACTTTTAAAAGAACCTGCCTGGCTGTTACGATATATAGTAAAAATTGAAAATGGTAAAAATTGTAGTGTGTAATAATTAATAATAAACGATCTTTAAAAAATGGAGTAAATAAAACACCCCAAATAAAGGCATTGTTTTTATTATGGCAGGCTTCAGTCAGTTCTTGTAACGTAAGACGAGCTTTGTTTCGAATTTATTGCTCTGTATTGCTGTTCGAAGAGTATAATTACATATTCTTTTACCAGGAAGAAATGAAAAATTTATCTTTATAACAATGTTTTTAATATCTTATACCAGTAGTAATTTCTAAAAATGAAAATTTGAGCATCTTTTCTAACGTTACAAAAAGTGACTAGAACCTGATAAATGGAAGTCTCGAGGAAATTTTATTTTTTCTTTTGCAAGTTCAGCTGTGTCCTGCCATACCGAATGTTTTTATTTTACTTAATACACTTTAAATGTTCAAAGAAGATCCCAAAATCGATGTTTGATTCTTAGTTATCTTTTTGTCAGATCTTCATAATGTTTGTTATTTATAAATAAAGAAAGTTTAATTATTTAATTATTTGACCACCAAACATTTTATACTTTTTAAAGGTAAAAATCTATCTAGATTTAACTTTGTTACTATTACACAAAAAAACTCGGAAAAAAACTTTCATTCGGTACAGATTTCATATAATTTTTTTAATATTTTTCCAGCAAATATTACAGCTTTGATCATTGATAAAGAACTAAATACAACGTGTTTCAAACAAAGATACAATTCGAAACATGTGTTGGTAAAGGTAATGATGGCGAGAAGAAATTTATATGAAGTTTGAGGTTTATTCTATATTTACAACGTATTTCGAAATCAGGAGTGGTGGCAGTTACATTTGTTGTTCGTATCTTTTATGCTGAGTCTTTTAAAAGTCAGTCCCAGGTCGATATTTTTAAGCATAACTATATACTTCTGTATATGGAGGTAAATAGACTGCCAGTAATCTAGGCCAATCTGGATGTTACCTGGCAGAAGTAAGGATTGGTTAAAAATCTTATACTATCGTGATATGATGATTATTTCAGGTTTTCTTTGGATAAAGGGTAAGAGTGCTATACATGTTTTGGCAGGTAACAAATCACGTTTTTATTTGTGTGAGTGTTAATATTTATTGGCAATATTGTCTTTTTGAAAATGTGTGAAATAAATATCTGGTTCAGACAGAAAGCTGAGCATAAAAACTTATCGATATTTAAATAAAGAAATGCATTTTATTATAATAAAGGCAACGTTGGGTATGATATATCCTAGACTTACTATAAACTGCAATATATATCTGTGGAAGCTCTGCTTTTCTTTAAGCTGTTTGCAACATCAGCGCAACCCAACCATTCAGTGTTCCAAATTGCTCGTTTTAGATACGCTTAGAAACTTTAATAAGAAGATATACATAAAAATTAAATCAGTGTTTAATAGAAAATGTACTTTGTATATCAAGAACACCAAAGCAAGAATTTTTAATTTATTATTATTATTACTAACAAAGGTGAGCTAGACCAAAATAATTTGTGCGATATTATGTAACTATAATTAAAAATAAAGAATTATAGTCAAAACATATAACAACGCTATTTATTCTATATATGGTTTTATCAAATATTGAAAAAAAAAATCTGGACTATATAATCAACATTTGTTTGTTCTTGACAAAAAAAAATCTGGAATAAAGGAGATACATTTTCATTGGTCCCTACCTTAACCTGAAACAATGAAGGTTACCCATTTCTTGCAGAGAGGCTGAAATCAATGACTATGAACGTTTATTAACTGTAGCTATTCAATTAGTGAAAAATGTTTGTAAAGGCACAGTGTCACCACCCTCCTCAACCACGCGAGACATAGTATCATCTACAAATATCAAAGTCGTAGTTATTTTTTTGTCATGACATATATGTTCCTATATTAATATTTTTTTACCTCATATTTGTTAAATGACATTATATATATATATATATATATATATATATATATATATATATATATATATATATATATATATATATATATATATATATGTATATATATATATATATATATATATATATACTACTCTATCATATATATATATATATATATACATATATACAAGGTGTTTACACTAAACGGCAGAATTTGGACCTTTATTCACCGGACCCTATTCGGACATTTTGTCCTTCATTGATTTTTGATAGGGCGCTTTGTTTCAGAAGATACAGGGCGAAAAAGAATTTCGACAATAACAATTTATTACCAAAAATTACACCATGTAATGTTGTAATATAAAGACTGTTGAAAATGGCTACCACACTCATATTCAAACACAGAAGAGTCAAAGTCAAATAGATAAAGTCAAATCGGTTCCAACCTATTCGACACATACAAAATAATCGCACGAGACATATTTATATTGAATGTACGGCTGATTTATAGTAATCAGAGGTTAAGAACCCAACGAGATTTTATTACTTGGTAGGTCCAAGTGTAGTACGCTATTCATTTATTTCATTATATTAATAATTTTAAATTACCAAAAATTGGATGGTTAAATTCTTTTTCGCCCCGTATCTTCGAAACAAGTATCCTATCAAAAATCATTAAAGGTCAAAATATTCTTAGACATTCCCAGGAATAGTCTTAGTTGCGCATGTTCATCGTACCCTGTATATATATATATATATATATATATATATATATATATATATATATATATATATATATATATATATATATGTATATATATATATATATATATATATATATATATATATATATATATATATATATATATATATATACCATATATATAGATAAAGTTAAACCAAGAATTGACATTGCAAATCAGAAAAATTTGAACATTGAGCCTATTATAAATAATATCAATATAATTATACCTATAGTACAGTGAATAAGGAGTTTTTCCTAGGAATTATAATGTACAGGTCAATCGTCCTGAAGCAGGATAGTAGTGAAAATAGCTCATGAAACAAAGTTTATATAAAGTGCAGTGGTGTTAACTCTATCTAGGGGTAAAGCCACCCCTTCTAGGATGAAAAAATGTACATCAAAATAGCTTTGCTGGAAATCAGTAAAGAGATGAAATTCTAAACAAAAGGATTCCTTAGGAACAAATCTTCTTAAGTCAATATTTTTTGAGGATTAACTATAATTAAAAATGGTCTTTTTAATTAAAAAAACACGTTTTCAATAAGCTTTCCATCTTGGAAAATTTACAATGTATAAAAAAAATGAACCATAAACGAAAAGATTGATTTTCTTTCTGCAATGAAGGTACTAAGAAACGGCTGGATAATAATTTTTATCATGGACATTAAATATATGCATTTTAACGTTAAATAAATAAAAAGTTTCTAGTTTTACAGACAACTATTTTCAAACATTTTTAAGTACTATACAAGAAAGAAATCTTGATTAACATAAAATTAGTCATAACAAAAAATATAATGTATTTCACTTTTCCTGATAAGAAAATCAACACACAAATGGTTGATGCGATAAATATAAATTAAAGATATTTCACTATCGTTTTTAATTCTCATCATTGGTAATGTATACCAACCAGTTTCAGCGGTTAAGAATGCTTATTTTTAAAGTTATGATTTTAAATAAAAAAAAATCTGATTAAAAAAAAAAGATATTTTAGTATTGAAAAAATTAAAAAATGTAAAATATTCAAAAGTAAAAAAATTAAATTTCTTTTTACAAAATATTTTAGTTATACAGGATAACCCCCATTCACCTGCTTTTTCTACGAGAAATGAAAGAGTTAGGAAAAAGCAGCACAGTCTTATGTTAGTCTGTGGGGGCATATTTTAAAATTATTTTGAAATATACAGGATTGGCCCAAAAGAAGTGATATCAAAGTTATATTTTCTTATGGAACACCCCATATTTTTAGATAATATAGACCAAATAAAGGTGAGTTATTGTTATAATTCTACCACCTAAACTTGACCATTTCTGAGAATTTAAGAGAAATTAAATATATTCATATTTTAAAATTATTTACCTGTAACATATAAGAGCTGCTCGTAGTGGGAATTTCACGCCCAGCAGGGTTTAAGTTAACTATTACATAAAGTTTTACCTCAATATTATACAGGGTGAAAAAAAATTGCCTCAAAGTTTGGACATACATTTTATTAATAACTTCCTAAAGTTAAATGGAATTTCTATATTTAGTGTTATATGGTTTCCCCATACCTATCTATCTAAAAATAGTAAAAAAAATAAAAAAATGATTAATGATTGACGCTCTGCATTACATAAAAAGTGTTTTTTTTGATCCAGATTTGGCAAAAGGAAATAAGATTTGTCCACAGACTGGGTGGATTAAAAAGAAAACTTTTAAAAATTTTAAATTAATGCTCCCCCTGTGGAACGTGTTCCGGTGACAATTGCTTAATAGTTCCAATCAGTTCAAGAGGAGAGGAACCTAACAGTGGCGAGGGTTATTTCATTTTAACATGGTGTTGGCTATAGACATGATGTCGAACCAAAAAAGAGGTTGTACGGTTTTTATACCGGGGTTTTTTAATATTTAGAATTTTAACTTTTTAATATATAGGCCATTTAAATTTAAAAAAAAAAGTATTTATATAAAATTTTAAATTTATTTTCATTTTATTTAGGGTTGATTTAAGTATTAAGCCAAATCTTATAGTGAGCTACAATTTATTTGTTTGGCAATAAATTTGATTGTATTTGACTTTTTATGACTGCAACAGTAAAGTGTCATGTACTTAATTTATTAAGGATAATAACTTTGCGTGTAATTTTCCCTTGTTCCTTTCATTTTGTTTATTATGCTTTTTTGTCTACCGTGGGGATTGTGCCTGGATAATGTTTATTTCTGGCGATATTTTTATCTCTGTTTCATAGAAAACAAGGCTTTACCTTTAGGGCGTAATCAAAAAATACCGATAAAATTTATTGCAAAACAATAACCAAAAACCAAAAACCATTTAATAAATCTCTCGGGAAAAAAAAACTAAAAAGAGATAATTAATAACAAAATAACTGAAGTCTCCCCTCTAATTAGTACCTTTCAACAGATCGATATTATTAAAAATTTTTGTTAAATATACTTTATTTTTAAAAAATGTGGATTTTAGTTTTCAAATAAGTGACAAAGTATTTTTTAAAAGCTTTTGTTGGCATAACATCTTGTAAATCAAGATAATTAAAATTCGAATCTTATGACTGAACATGCAAATTTATACACAAATTACCCCATATTTCTTGAGATACTCATTTTAAAAAAACGTATAAACAAATCAAATCGTTTTTTTTCCCAAAAGGCCCATTCAGATTTTTATTATAAATTTAAAAAATTTTTAATTGAAAACTTAAATATTTTCATAACGTTACACAATGCCAGCAAACTATATTTTTGTAAAGAGGATGAATGCTTTCATTTACATAAAAATATCGGGTCTTCAAAAAAAAAGGTTAATTTATCTCTTTTTCTTACTTTTTTATGTTAATTTGTTTATTTTGTTATAATTAGATGATATTAAATGAAAAACTATAAAACTTTTATATAAATTTCTATGCTTTTCGTTGTGTTAGGTGGGTGTCAAAATATAAAAAGAAGGGTTTTTTCAACCATTTTATAAGATTTTAATGGATTTTTTATCATCGATATAATCTATATAAGATGATAATCAGAAAAGAAGAGTTATATGGTAATTTGCAATTTTGTACATAAAAATTTGTGGTTGACTAAAATATGCCCTAGGTAATTTTTTTTTGTTATAAAATAAAGCTTAAAGTGTCAATGTTTAATTTTCGGTTTTTTTTTAAAAATGTCGACCAGAAATCATTATCACCTTTAAAATCAATAATAATGGCAAAACTTAGAGACTTATATTCTAGATAAAAAAAAAATAACCACAACCCCAAACCAAACCTCAAATTATAAACTGCCGTTCTTTAAGTCCTGTCATAAAGGTGGACTACTAAAACTTTAAATGACAAGAAATTTTTTTAAATCGTAGTCAACAAAAATCATTACAGCAAAAAAATAATCAAACCATTTTAATGGTCAAAGATTTTTTTGTCCTCTAGATAAAAGTTTGGTAATTTTTCTACCTCTTACTCACGAATACAAGGTATTTTTTTCCCCTAAGAAAAAAGACAAAAAATCTTTGGCCAACAATTTGTTGTTTTTTAATAAAATCAAATAATATTTAATGTTGTGAAACAACCTTCTTTATTTACTTAATTCTTAAAAAAGGGATACCGGCAATCATCTTCAAAAAAAGTTTGTATTTCTTCTAATTTTCTAATTATAGATTTATGTTTCTATCTTTCTCCGTTTAAGGAAATAAAAAACTGTATAAATTCCCCAAATTCTAATGGGAATAACATAACCTTATCTATAAGAGACAATACTGTTACGTCACAAAGATTCACAGCAGATTAATGATAAGCAAATAAGCTGACTCAGTACTAATTCATACCTACTAGCTTCACATACTTGAATATCATAATTACAGTTTTTTGGGAAAACTAGGTATTTTATCATTTTAACGTTCAAAATTTTTATGTTCAGAGACTAGCTATTAAATTTTTAGTTGAGGTGTAAATTGTAGATCTGTTATTGTAGATGGCACATTTCTAGTTTTGATTAGTTGTTTATCATATTCTTGCCCCCCTTTTCTTTGTTACATACGATCTTTTCTTTTCACTTTTTTAAGATAAAATTTTGCATTTTTCTATGATAAATAGGTTTTTAAAAAAATTCAAAAAAAACGCGTCCTAACTGGGTGGATAACTCTTGAAATATTAATTTTAAATTGTATTAAAATACAAAGCAAAAAGGGATTAAAATTTTGAAATATCTATAACTAACACTACAATAAAATTAAAAAAACTGTATTCCCCTTTATCAAGAATATTATTAAAAAGTATGCCCCTTTTGGGGGAAAGGCTGAAATCAGCCAAAACTTCTAATAAAACATACATAAAGAAGTTTGTTTAATTTTACTACAAAACCAAAAATTCGAAAAAAATATAGAATATTTAGAATGGGTAAACAATGCATACTTTTTAATAATGTGTGTCCGGTTACTCAAATGTGTTTCCCCATTAACTTTTTTATTTCACGTTTAAGGAAAAACAACCTCTAAACACATTTTTTTGTGTAGCATACCCTATGTCTGACTTTAATGGTTACATCGCAAAATACAAAAAATTTAAAAACCTATAAGCATTATTACTACCATGCTATATTGCTAGGTTTATTCATTTCATCAATTAGCCATGAAGTTTGACATATCCGTCAAATGACTGTCTTTTACTCTGATATTAGTTTTAATTGTTTGGTAAAATATTTTTTACATAGATTACCCTGAAAAAGAGAGAAAAGACATTTATAAATTTTATGTTAAAAATAATTATAATAAAAAAAAAAGAGCTAAAAATGGAATATAGGCGTGTGTATGGCTGCAAAAGATTTGTTAAACTAAATTAGTTGGTAACTAAATTTAAATTTAAAATTTATTTGTATATGTCAAATTCCATGGCTCATTGATGAAATCAACAAACCCCAGGATATCGCGTGATAAAGATAAAGCTTACGGTTTTTGCATTTGTGATGTAACTATTAAAATCAGACATAGGGTAGGGCTTCATAAAAAATTTTTAAAAATTTCAAGAAGAATGCAAATCCCCAAATAAAATAAGGGACTTTTTTGAAATAAGAAAATAGGACCACGTCCAGACTTTTTAAACCACCCTTTTACAAGAATAAAGAAGTTTTAAAAAATTTTTTAAAACATTAAACTTTTATGGTGAACTTATTTTTCCCAAACGTCAAATAAAAAAGTTAATGCGGGGTTAGATTTATAACCGGACACCCTGTACTTGAAAAAGGGTAATTTCAGTTTTAATTTTATATTGCAGTGTTAGTTATTTTAGATTTTTTTACAAATTTTTAATTCTAATTGCCCTTGTATTTCAATACAATTTAAAATTAATATTTTGAGAGTTATCCACCAAAGTTAGAACGGGTTTTTTTGGCATTTTTTTTAGAATCCTATTTATCACAGATAAATGCAAAATTTTGTTTAAAACCAAGTGAAAGAGAGAAGATCAATGTTACAAAAAAAGGAAGTTTGTTAGCACTATGTTTTTGGTATACCCTCGCATGAATATGATAAACAACAAACCCCAAAACTCACCGGGCCCAGCCCAATTTACACGTAAACTAAAAATTAAATAGCCAGTCTTTTAGGATATAAATTCGAACGTTAAAATAATAAAAAATACCTAAGTATTAAAACTTAATTATGGTCCCCACTAGGGAAGCGTAGGTATTCGAGTTAGTACTCGAATCAGCTTGGCTTGGCTCAGAGTCTATTAATCTAAAGGGGTTATGACATCGTCGAGAAAGGGGATAGCAAAAGTCCAAGACGTGAGGGGTGTGAAAAGGGTCGCTTATGTTGGCGGCCCTGTCGGGTAACCTAAAAGTTACTAGCATTCTCAGCTGTGGACAGAGTCGTGCCACAAATCGAAGTTTTTATATGGGGTTATTTTTACAGTTAAAAATATTTTGTACAGAGTTGATATTTTTTGGTTTTAACTGTTTTTACTATATTGTTTTTGGTAGTGTTTAGTCGTGTAGTTTTAATTAATCCTTAGTGTGCAATAGACCAAAAAGTTGTGTTTCCCATAACGATTCTGTTATTTGCTCGGAGCATGTTAAAAAAGACGATTTTTATATGTCTTCCAGAAAAATTGCAAATGCGGTGATTATGAGATCCTGATCAAAAAGAAAAAGGCGATTAATAAAAGAAGGTAAGGTGAAAAATAGGATATATCCTAATGCTGCTATTACTAACAAATATTTTTTTATTGTAGCAGTTCCATTCAGTTTGCATTATTACACCTCGGATAACACAAACACGGTTTTTAAGTCCACCAGTGACTCTTCACAACTCTGAATGTAGTTACACAGTTATTAGTAAGTAAATTGAAATTTTTGTGTGATTTTAATTATAGTTATTTGTTATCAAGAAAGTAAATAGTCAATATTGACTTGCTTATACGTAGAACTGATCAATTTTGGGTGTATGCATTAATGTACCTTTAGAATATATATTTAATATTTTTTTCCCATTATTTTATACATTTATTAAGTTTGCGGTTAGTTACATTCTTTAATTGTATTTAATTTTTTTTTGATACTTATCTACCAATTACTTGGTATATTATGTTGAAAACGACATGTTTTAAAATATAATTTATATTTTTTAGATTTGCCTTTTACAAGTTTTAAATTAACTGATGTAAACCTAACCTGCACTGAAGAAGTTTTTGTTTAGATTGTGTAGTATGAAGTGGACTGCGAAGAACTTGTAAGTTAAACTTTTGAGTACCAAATAAGAACAAGAGATCTAATTCTTTGTTTTATCTTGCAAGGGCTGCCAACAAACTATAAATGAAATTTTTGTGTTTGTATTAAGTAGGATTTTAATGCTTAAATGATTTTATGTTTAAAAATATGAAATGTAGTATACCACAAAATATTATTAAATAATACCACCAAGTACTGTGTTCTTTTTTTCCATATCTATTTCAAAATGTAAAAATTTCAGTTGTATTTTATTTAATTGTTGCAATTGTAAATGTATTGTGAAACAAATAAAGTTTAGTTTTTTAGCAATAAACCTGTATTCACATTTTTTTACATAAAATAATTCATTTTATTGCCAAAGTGGAAAATTTTGCTATTATTCTGCAATATCAAGATGCTGTATGGTCCGTAAGTAAATAAATAACTAGTTTTTAAAAGTAACATAATTAGTTTTTAAAATAAAATAAATTAAGGATTAATAGACAAGTTTATATATTTATGAAGTAATACAAAAACACCGTCATAAATTCCTAAAAAAAAAAAGTTTATTTTTCTATGGCTTCCAGTATCTGATTTGGAGTTGGATATTTTGTAATCTTACTAAGATCTTCAAGATAGCTTGTAAAAGCCCATTTCTGATCCTGCACTTACAGAAAAACTTCCTTCCTGTCTTTCTTCTATAGGTATGGCTTCTGCTTAGACAGTTGGCCAGTATAATTCCTTTTCTGGCAACTTCCAGCAGAGCAACACATAGTGCAACTTTTATGCATCTTTTAACAGTTCAGCTAGAGAGGCCCCGAACTTCCCGCTTTCTTCGTTCCTTCATCCCTAGAGTGTCAAGACTATGGAACCTGCTACCTGCAGAATTTAAGTCTCTTGTGAATAAACTCCCTCTTACCACACTTCAGCCACCCACGGTGCGTTCATACTAGCCTCTGCCTTCGCGGACTGTTCCAAGATAAAAAAAAATATTAAAAACCCCAAACTTCTTTACTTGCTCATAAAATTTTATAAACGTCGTAATATAGGTGGGTATTATTAAAGAAAAAAGGTGTTAATAATTATATATCGTGTGTTTAAAAATAGAGTAAGTACTCATAATTATAACAAATTAGCAATCATCAGTATTTTCTACATTTTAATTTTTTTCTCATTTTTTAAAATATTTAATGTAGTAGATACCATTGAAAAGGTACGCCATTGTTCTGTTGTCGCTTTAATTTTTAATTTTAATACTTAGTTGAATTACATTTATATTTTTGAAATATAAATTTTGTTCGTCGGTATAAAAGCAGTTTTTCGTTTCCACCTCAATTCTACGCCACTGTCCGGCATAAAATCCAACATGGCCGAAATGGACCCTTCTTGACGTCACACAAGAGTTTTTCAATATGGCGGATGTCATAACCCCCTTAGATTAATAAACTCTGGCTTGGCTTATCTGCTTGTGGAATTTTTCTTTTGTTTGAATCGAAACAATCAGTTTTTTAGTACAAACATTTTTAAAGACGATTGCCGTTTTCCGAGAATTAAGGAAATAAAGAAATTGCTTGATCAGCTTAACATTAAAAATTGTTTGCTTTTATGAAGCAACAGTAGCGAATGTTTAAAGAAAAAATTAACGGAGAATCAAAAAGTAGACTTGGGTAACAAATTGTCAAGGCAAAAAGAAATTGGGCTTTTTCTCAGAGAATAAAAATTTATATTTGTATGTAAGAGAAGAAAAAAAATTACCAAAGTTTTATCTAGTGGTTTTGACTGAGGACCAAACAATCTTTAACCTTTAAAATGATTTGATTGTAGTTTCTTGCTTAAATGTGGACTTGTCGAGTACGATTTGGAAAAAAATTGTCAGCTTGTTTTTCCACCTTAATCACAGGACTTAAAGAACAAGAGTTTATAATTTGGAGGTTTGGTTTGGGGTTAATTCTTTTTGTAAAAATGTGTATTTTTTTGCCTTTATTATTGGACTTTGGATAGATAATGATTTTTTGTCAATACTTCAAAAATGAACTAAAAATTAAACTTTAACACCTAAAGCTTTATTTTATAACAACAAAATTTACCTAGGGCATATTTTAGTACACCAAAAAATTTTATGTACAAAACTTGCCAATTACCATATAGCTCATCCATTACTGATTATCATCTTGTATGTATAGATGTATATTAAATGGTAAAAAAGATCCATAAAAATCTTATATCTGTATATTTTTATTTAGAATGAAAGGTCTATCCGTCCTCTTCACAAAAATATAGTTTGCTGGCATTGTGTTCAGCAGTTTTAAAAATATTTAAGTTTTTAATTAAAAATTTAATTGATAATAACAATCTGCATTGCCTAGGAAAACAAGCAATTTATTTATATGTTCGTTTTAACTCAGTCTCTCAACGAGAAATATGTTTTTGGATAGGAAGGTATGAATGACACTCTTAGATGGCCGCCCAATAGCCTCGATTTAAACCCTCTGGAATTTTTTGTGGGGTTACTTAAAAAATATTTTTTTATTAAAGACCAGACAATATAAACTTTCTAAGACAAAAATTAAAAATGATATTATATTACTTAATAGAAACCGGTTCCTAATAAATTATTTGTTTTCAAGGCAATGTATGTACGTTTTCAATAGTATTGAATTTTAAATTTAAAACTTAAATATTTTTTAAAACGGCCTAACGAAATTTCAGCAATATGTATATATATATATATATATATATATATATATATATATATATATATATATATATATATATATATATATATATATATATATATATATATATATATATATATATATATATATATATATATATATATATATATATATATATAAATGAGGAAATGTCAATACTTCAGGTACGTATTCAGGGTCCAAAAATAAACATAAAAGTCTATACAAATATGAGTCTGCAAGGCTTTTGTTTTCGAAATATAGGGTGTTAAAGTTTTTTTTGAAAAAAAATTGTTTGAAAATTATAAAACTTAGCTTATGTTTTGCTGAACATAATAAAAGAAAGAAAAATAATTTTATTAAAAATTAAAATATATATTGTGTAATTATACATTTTGTTTTATTTTTTTTTTAATTTTGCTATAATAAAATCAGATGCGTCGTAATTTTTTTAAATCCAAATATTTCGAAAACGGTTGCTCATATCAACTTTTAACTAGTAAACCTTTTTGACGTAAAAATGACAAAACAATTATTTAATTAACTTATAAATGTAATACAGGGCCGTAACAAAAAGTTGTAATTGTTCAAAATAGTAAAAAGACGTGTAAGTGACACCCCCTACAAGTAAGAGCCGTATTAAGATTAGATTCGAATCCATCATACCAAAAAACCCCCGGATACCAATTTTTACTCCAGTATTTACATTATCATACATTTTATTTAAAAATAGAAAAATTAACTAAAAACTTTACCACCATGTATTTCGGAAACGAAGGCCTTGCGGACCCATATTTGTATAGACTTTAATGTTTATTTTTGGACCCTGACTACGTACCTGAATATTGACATTTTCTCATGAATTACCCTGTATATATATATATATATATATATATATATATATATATATATATATATATATATATATATATATATATATATATATATATATATATATATATATATATATATATATATATATATATATATATATATATACTCTCTACTCTAACTTATATTATTGGCTTATATTATTAACTACATAAAAAAAGTACATGTTGCTATCAGATTTCCACCATATTTCTTCATTTCGTCAATTTTACCACAAATAATTGTAAAATAAAACTAATTCTTAACTGACTTTAATTTTAGTCTAGGGCGAATTGGCGCATGAGTACCGAAAACTATTCCACCTCAATTTTTTTATACGATCCTCTTTAATTTGCCATACTGATGATATAAATGCATGTTGCCAGGGAGCCACCTGGTGCCATATTGTTTAAACCGAAATTGTTTAAACAATTACAAGGAATTGTCATTTCCCAACCTGATATTTTTTTTATATTCTTTATTAAAATACAAATAAAAAAGGTCCAATGATTTTTACGATAAAGTTAATATTTTTGAAGATATGAATATTTAAAAGTTCGAAAAATCTCAAATTTGGGTACTTTTGACTCATGAAAAATATTAAAAAAAGAATAAAATATAAAAAATATATTTTTTTATCCTTTATACAATAATTAATAATATCCTTAACTAAAATTTATTTTTTTTATTTTTTATATCTGTTTTTTAATTGTTTATTAAGCGCGCTTACAAGCTTTCATAACTTTTGTAAAATTGATTTCAGAAAAAAAAACTTATAAAAACAAATTGTAGGGTATTTAATTGGTAATAATATTTCTCTTTCAAACAATTTTAATAAAGTTAATAGTTTTTAAGATAAAGGCTAAATAATGAATCAGGACACAGAGAGGCCGATGCAGCGTATGAGTCAGGGAAACGGTGATACTTACTTGTAAAAGTAAGGAACGCCTACTTGTGAACGCGCTTAATAAACAATCAAAAAACAGATATAAACAAAAAAAATTTCAAATCTCAATTAAGGATATTATTAACTATTGTATAAAGAATAAAAAAATATATTTTTGATATTTTCTTCTTTTTTTTTAATATATTTTTTATGGGTCAAAAGTACCCAAATTTGAGACTTTTCGAACATTTAAAAATTCATATCTCCAAAAATATTAACTTTATTGTAAAAAGTCATATAATCTTTTTTGTGTTTCAATAAATAATTTTAAAAAAATGTCCGGTTAAAAAATAACAATTCCTTGCAATTGTTTAAACGATGCCGGTTTAAACAATATGGCACCAGGTGGCCCCCTGGCCACATGCATTTAAATCATCAGTAGGACAATTTAGAGAGGATCTTATAAAAAAAATAAGGTCGAATAGTTTTCGGTACTCATGCGCCGATTCGTCCTAGACTATTTTTACCTTGACATAACTAACACTAAGACAGTTGCGTTTCCTGGATAGATTAATGCAATCGTCTCGTCAAATTTAAATTTTATGTCAGTATGACAATGTTTCCATCAGTTAACAAAAATATTAAAATCCGTTTCCAAAACAGAAAATTAATTATTTTGTTGATATACGAAGCAGGTTAAAAATACGTTATTTAAAAAAAATAAATTTCGACAGTACATGTATTGTACATTATTAGTCCGAAAAACCATTTTAGTATTCGTTTCGAACTTCCAGACTCTGCTCCTTCGTCGCCTCGTCCGTAAACTCTCACTCGTACTTTTATATAGAAAGGTTTTTTCTATCCTTTTTAGTTATCGTTGTAATAGTCCAAGAGCTGTCAATCCAAAAAGGCCCTCATACCGTGCATGTAATTTTTTTTATGAAAATTTTTAGTTTAAAACTATAGGAGTTAAAAACGTGAGGTTTGCGTGGATTTGCAAAGCCGGAAAAATGTTTTAAAAAAATAATTATTAAAAAAATGGATTAATGTTTCTCTCCCATGGTATGAAATGGTTTGCGTAAAGTGTATTTGATAAAAACTTTCATTCTCTTTCAGAAAAAATTTACGCAAACCAATTTTTTTGGCCGGGAGAGTCAGGCAAACCTTTTAAAGTGTGTGATAAGGGAGAAAATTTCTCCCTTATACGTGACATGGTTTTTTTATTTTTTATTTTCTATACTTTAGAATAAATGTTTTTTGTAGAAATACTGTTGCTCCATAATGATTAAAATTTTATATATTTTATCAATATTTTTTTTTATAAAATTACTTTTGTATATTTTTTTCCATATACATAATGCAGTTGCTGTAGAGGTAAGCTTCAAGAACTACGATAGTTTCTATAGTTTCCGTAGTTCTTAAAAAAGTGGAAGCGAGAAAGATGTTTTGTTCAGGTAGAATTTACATAGATTTGTCTCTTTCTATCATCTCTATATTGAAATTTATTGTCTGGCAAATTTATATGTAACAGCGAAAGGAATTCGAACTATTTTAAACGAAAATTTGGCTAAAAGTTTTTATTATTTAATAACAACTTTTTTCTGCAAGTAAATATTATATTTATATATTATATTTATATAAATATATATATATATATATATATATATATATATATATATATATATATATATATATATATATATATATATATATATATGTGAAAAAGCGTACATATAAATTTTCGTTTAAAATAGTTTAAATTTCTTTCGGTGTTACAGATAAATTTGCAAGACTATAAATTTAAGGTATGGAGATGATAGAAAGAGACAAATCTATGTAAATTCCACCTGCACAAAACATCTTTCTCGCTTCCATTTTTTTAAGAACTACGGAAACTATAGAAACTATCGTAGTTCTTAAAACTTACCGCTACAGCAACTACATTATGTCTATGAAAAAAAATATACAAAAGTAATTTTATATTAAAAAATGATAAAATATGTAAAATTATAATCATTATGGAACAACAGTATTTCTACAAAAAACATTTATTCTAAAGTATATTTATTGATTTTAATTTTATTTATCGAAAATGAGTTCGGAGTGAATGAATTTTAAGCTGCCGGATATTTTCAGCCGTTTCTAAGCCCGCAAACAAAGACATTCTTAAAGAGGACATTAAAAGGAAAAAATAAAAAAATAACAAACCATGTCACGTATAAGGGAGACTTTTTCTTTCTCATCACACACTTTAAAGGTTTGCCTGACTCTCCCGGCCAAAAAAATTGGTTTGCGTAATTTTTTTTTCTGAAAGAGAATGAAATTTTCTATCAAATACACTTTAGGCAAACCATTTCATACCATGGGAGAGAAACATTAATCAATTTTTTTAATAATTAATTTTTTTAAACCATCAATTTTCATAAAAAAATTACATGCACGGTATGAGGGGACTTTTTGGATTGACAGCTCTTGGACTATAAATGGGTGTCAAAATATTAATGAAAATCCTGTACGTAAAATATTTTTAAAATTTTAAAATTAATTTAATTACCACAAAAAATTCTAAATGCCTATTTTGTCGCAATATTGTTTATAGACAGAAACGATACTAAATTCCTTTACCCGGATTTGTGTAAATACTCTTTAGTTCTTGCGAAAGTGGGTTTAAAATGTTTGTAAGAAAATTACCTTAATCATTAAAGGTGTGCAAATATTCAACTGCGAACGAATTTATGCCAGCATAACTGTAATTGGATCACGTGACTAACATCATGTTAAAATTCTGTGAAAGGTAAAATACTACTTAGCAGTTCGACAACAATCATTCATTAAAATTATAGTATATAAGTAAAAATTCATTTTTAAAATCATATTACTTTTGATTTATAAGTAAGTTCTTTTATTCTACAATGTTGTAAAAGAAGGTTTGTTTCACATAATGTGAGAAAACATTTTGAAAACACCATAATTTGAAGAATAAACAATTACCCATTATAAATAGTCTTTTTTAATTTAGGTGCAATACAATATGGAAAATATTGCATAAAAAGATGCAATGCAGTTAATTTTATTTTATAGCACTTCTTGGATCAAAAGATAGTAGTGCTGTCTATTATAATGTTTGATATTTATGTCTATGGATTATCAAATATATTTTTTTGGAAAGAGATCTATTTAAAATGCATTTTTTAAATCATTTTATATAAAATATATTATTTGTCCATACATCAGTGTTAGGTGTACATAGTCGTATTTAAAACATAAACCATCTTTAGTAGTCCTCTGGTCCATAACAAGAATGATTAACCACAGGTTTCAATTTTTAGTTTTTTTTTGTTTATTTATAACAAATTCGACTGCTTAATAATTTTTTGTTAAGTTTAATATTCTTAAATTATAGTAAATGAAATGAAAAATGGTTTGCTAAATCGTAAAAAGTGCATACACGTTCTATAAAAGGGCAAGTTAATAATAAAGATGCCAATTTGCACCATTTTAAAATTTGGGATGCATATAAATATAATATCATATAATAATCACCTTCGGTTTAGCCGGCAGCAAACCCAGGCCAATTTTAAATGGATAGATTTATAGGGAGTCACATAAAGGCTCAAATAATCTTTTTAACAGTATAAAGATTCAATTTATTTTTAAATTGGCGACATAGTGAGCATTTTTACCAAATTCTCGGTAGTCTGTGGCTATCCATTTTTTTTATTTTTAAACAACTTGCACTAATAACTAACTATATAAAAGGCTTTATTTAAAAAAAAAATGCCATTTTCTGACGTAACTGTACTAATATTTTAGATGGAAAATGGTACTATTATTAATATAAACATTAGCAACAATATGTATTAAGGGTCTTAGAAAAAAAATAAGAAAAATTTAGTTGAGGATTTTTTTCTCATAAAAGCATTTAATCTAAACACCTAATTTGCAACAATATTATTGAATTAAACAAACAAATTGAAACAAACAACAATGCAAAAAAACAATTTAGTTTAATGTTCCATACACTGGCCGTTTTTTGGCACAATCGGAACCTTCTAACATTTTCTTTAAGTAGGTTTGTTATACCCTTCATTTCCTATCATCTAAGTATTGATGGTGAAGAAGTTGCATAAAACTCCTCTTGCCCCATAAGCAAAAATCTAAGACCAAGTCAGGGGATCTTGCTGGCCATTGAATAGCTCCTTTGGGTCCTAACAAGTTCTCACCAAATCGCCTATTTAGATAATTTGTCAATTTGTCACAATTCCCAATTTATGAGCAGTGGGGCCATCTTGTTGGAAGATTAGATATTGGTTATCTTGTAAATTATTTATAAATTTTTTTACTTAGTTCGTGAAAAATTTCAAGGCCATTTTTCCAGTTAGTTGGTATAGGCCAAGAAGCGTGACCATATTAAATGTATCCTAAAACGTTGATTTTTCCTTTTTAGTTTACTATAAAGTCTTCCTTTCCATTAACATTTACTTTATTTTTTTCAGAATTATTTTCATTTTAAAATAGTAAAATAGAAAATAAAAAAAGGTTTATTTACAGTACAAGCTTTACGTATTTTTGACAATTTTACGTTTACAATTTTACTAAATAGTCTGAGATCCAAATTAGAGACGACCTTTACCCATCTGCCAACCGGATGAAAACTATTTTTTATCAAATATAATATGAAAATAAAAGTATCGCAAATGGGTTTTCTAAAAAATTATGTTTAAGGTTATTATTATTTAAAAAAAAGGAAAATGTTTGTAACTCCCTGTATAATGTCAATTCTTATTTTGTTATTCTACACGACAGTACTAATTTTACCACTATATTTAGTTTTCTTCTATTTTAAAAATAAAAGCTTTGAAAATTTTTAAAATTTAAAATTAAAGAATTTATCAAAATTTTTATTTGTAAAACTGATGAAAAAAAATAGTGGTACAATACATAGTACTGTCATCTAGTATCAATAATAAAATAATATAACGAGTTGCTTTTCTATGCAATTTTTTCTATGACCCTAGTAACTTTATGTTTGCTTCTTTATGCATCTTTAGGTATCTTATTGCCTCGTGAGTTAGGTAAATGATACCTAGCTGTTTTTTACTATTTTAATGTAAATAAAAAAAAAATAAAAAATTATATTATTATTAAATTAAATTGCAAATTAAAAGCGATTTTTACTTCTTTCTCAATCACTAAATAATAAACCACAGTTCACCATTTGATTTCATTTGTGGCGCAATTCTTAGGTCTTCGCGGATGCTTTCGAGCGAGAAAAAGTTTATCACGATTCCAACGTGGAAACCCCCATAAATGGCCCCCCTTGCTCTTGACATATCCAAAGCTTTCGATCAGGTCTGGCATGATGGGCTTCTTAACAAACTTCCTTCTTACGGTCTTCCACCTAAGCTTTGCTCTTGGCTTTCCAGTTTTCTTTCTAATCGACGTATATCAGTTAGTGTAGATGGTCATTCCTCCAGCTTCTACCAAATTAATGCTGGGGTGCCCCAGGGCTCAGTGCTGGCACCCACGCTGTTTCTTCTACACATTAACGATCTTCTCTCTTTCACAATCAATCCCATCCATAGTTTTGCTGGCGATAGTACCCTTCACTCTTGTATTCAATTTCTTAAGCCACCGTGTAATTCCGATTTCGAAAACAAGCGCAGGTCAATGCAGATATCTCTTTAACAAGACCTCAAACATATCTTAGATTGGAGCGCCAAAAATCTTGTTCAGTTTAATGCCTCGAAAACACAGTCATCTTCGCTGTCGCGAAAAAAGTCTGCAAATGCTCATACCTTACATATGAGCGGCCAAGTTCTGCAGAACAAAGAGTCGTTTAATCTTGTCGGCGTTACTTTTGAGAATAACCTCAACTGGCACAAACACATTTCATCCACAGCTTCGGCAGATTCAAAAAAGATTGGATTTCTCTTCCGAGCCAGAAAATATTTCTCTTCTTCCAACCTGTACACTCTGTAATCCCAAATCAGACCCTCTTTAGAATATTGTTCTCATGTCTGGGGAATGGCGTCCCTACAACACTTAGCATTCTGGACTCCATTCAAAGAAGAGCCGTTCGTCTTATTAATGATCCAACGCTCACAGACAGGCTTCCTCTTCTTGCCCCACCGTCGAGCTGTAGGGGATTTGTCGCTCTTCTACAGGTATTTTCACGGCTTCTGCTCAGAGGAGTTGGCCAGTATAATTCCTTCTCTGGCAGCTCCCAACAGAGCAACACGTAGTGCAACTTTTATGCATCCTTTTACAGTTCAGTTAGAGAGGCCCCGAACTTCCCGCTTTCTTCGTTCCTTCATCCCTAGAGTGTCAAGACTATGAAACCTGCTGCCCGCAGAAGTTTTTCCTTCTCCTCCCAATCTCCAAAAATTTAAGTCCCGTGTGAACAAACTCCCTCTCACCACACTGAAGACACCCACGGTACGTTAGTACTTAGGCATTAGCCTTCGTGGACTGTCCCAAGATAAAAAAAAAGTCCCAATAATAAGTTTCCCGCGAATATCTGCCTAAATATGCGAATTAGAGAATTTTTGTTTTAACAAACAATGAAGATCACCTCGAAATCTACAAAGTGGTCCCTACCATTTTTTTCACAATACCAATATTTTTCGCAAAAACGGCCGTCAAAAAATCCATAACATTCCACACTGGATAGATGTGGTTAGTTGTGAGTCCGCAAGTCACTGGTGTGATGAATTTCCCTGATTTTTGAAAAATTATTAAACTTTATTAAAAAGAAAAAAGTACATTTACATATATACATTTCGAGCTTTAAGCCGCCGAACATGTCAAACTGATGATGTATGGAAACTAACTAATCATTTTTTTGCAATTTAGTTAACAGATAATTAAATGCAATAATGGAAAAAATATGTGTCCTACAAAATTAACACTTCAACCTTTGAGTCCCTTAAACTAAATATGTTAAAGTAATGAGTATATAAAATGTACTGCCAAAAAGCTATTTTTTGCACAATGGTTAGATATTTACTTATATAACAAAACGCTTACACTGTCCTGCAAAATATCATGCGCCAGTTTTTCAGTCCTCCGTTCATAAGTTTTCGGTTTAATGAGCACGCAACGCGGTTGACGCGTCAATTTTTTAGTACACAAACTTTTTTGATTATTAGATTTAATTATCTTTTCATTAAACTGTTAAAGAAATAGTTGGTTATAAATTTTTAACATATTATCAATTCGACTGGTTCGGCGGCTTAACATATTAACAATTGTTCGGCGGCTAAAACCTTGTTAACGCTGCTTATTCGAATATTTTTGTAGAAAAAAACTTATTTTTTTTTTCTTATGGTGTACTGCGATCTAAGAACCCTTTTAAGGGGAGGGGCAAAGAGTAAAACTATTTTTTAAATTTCTTTTTATTTAATATTTTGAATGTATAAAATCTCAAAAATACTGTATTAAGTTTTAAGGTCAATCGGAGCAAAATTGACGCATTTATAATTGTTTTAATGACCGTTGCCCCAACTCAGTTTTGCGCATCTTGAAGCTACCTGCGCTGAGCATACAGAACTTTAAATCGATTTTCCCAAACATGTTATTTTTAAAGCCAGTGACCACCATTTCGAAAAAACTACTAAACCGATTGTTTTAAAAATTGGTACACATATTCTACATACAAATAACTTACAAGTAGCGTCAAGTTTTTTTGTATTTTTTAATTAGTATCAATCTTAATAATAACAAATAGGTTGATTTTATTATCAAAAAATCGACATTTTAACTTAAAAATGATGCAAAAAAAATAAACAATGATAAAATAAAAAAACTCGGCGTCAATTGAAAAAGAAACTAATTAACCAATCAGAACAATTGTTTTTTAAATAAATAATCCATAAATAATCCAGGCTTTTTTCCATTTTTTTTTGAACAAACAAAGTTTAACCCCCCTTAAGGTAAGTTATTGGTGCAAGTTGTTTAAAAAAATCATAGATAGCGACAGACATTATTAATTTTCGCAAAAAATACTTTTTTGATAGGTGTTTGTAAAAATATACAGCATTCTATTTGAGATTATTAAATAGAGTTAAAAAAGATAATATTTTACATCCAGTTCGATGACAAGTTGCTCATTTACACCTTAAATATACATCCCATATTACAAAATTATATTTTTTATTGCAACAGAAAAATCTGTGTGAAATACTTCCGTCGTCACCCTGTATGATAAGACCATACAATATGATATGACTGAAAATATAGTGATAACAAAATACCAATACTAATTTTACTTAAAATACAGAAAACGTGAATAAAATAACAAACGCATTTTCTAAATTCTAAATTACCTATATTAATATTCATTAAATTATTATAAGAATTTTAAAAACAGGCAAAATTGCATATGATTGTTGTTCACATGCTCTTATAACTGTTTCAGCATGTTATACCTATGCGTACAAATTTATTATCCTACCCAGTTTGCTTAGTTTGTCGAGTACCGTTTGTTAAAGAAGTAGATTAAATACTAATGGTCTACATTCTATTTTTAAAGATAGTTAATAAAACAAATAATTAGTTAATAATATTGTGCCATCAGGGTTAAAGTTTATTTGCAGTTGTCAGTTAATATGGTAAGTCATCAAGAGCAGCTAGGCATTATAATTTAAATAGGTCATTAATACTGTTTTATTTTTTCCCTTTTTTAATAAGCTTAAAATTTTTCTCGTCTTATCAAATGTTTGACATTACTTCATTGTCTAACTGATCAACCTGATGTTTTTTGTATTTTAGTTACTGTGGCCAGTGTTTCATTTTATTATTCTTTTTGCATCTTTTATTAGTGTATATAACTCCTATTTCCTGTTTCTTGTAAAGAGTGACGTAAGTCCAAAAATGTAATTTTTGTGTTATATGTCAAAAAGCAGATAAAATATGAAGGGGAATACCATAGAAAAATTAGACTTAAATACTTCAAATCCGCCACTGACGTACTAATATTCGTTTTTATCCCCATTGCGATTCTAGTGTCGCCGAATCACGAAATGTGTCACATCTTTATTTAAGACAAAATCTGGCGGTATTCATATAAACATTTTTCTAATAAAGTGACTCTTTTGTTGTTGGAACTGTTTTTGTGAAAGTTTCAATTAACCTATTAATTAACATGTAATAAGGAAAACGACATGCCTCTAAGAAAAAGTGAGTTTAGCTTAAAATCTAAATAATTCAACAATCATAATAACTAAGACTAAAACTGAAGACCTGAAAGTACCCAAAGCTGTAAATAAATCTGTACAGTTTTCATTTGTGGCGCAATTCTTAGGTCTTCGTGGGTGCTTTCGAGCGAGAAAAAGTTTATCACGATTCCGACGTGGGAACCCGCTGAAATGCCCCCCTTAAGTCCCACAAATGAGTTTCACGCGAATATCTGCCAAAATATGCTAATTAGAGAATTTTTGTTTTAACAAAAAACGAAGATCACCTCGAAATCTACAAAGTGGTCCCTACCATTTTTTTCGCAATACCAATATTTTTCGCAAAAACAGCCGTCGAAAAATCCATAACATTCCACACTGGATAGATGTGGTTAGTTGTGAGTCCGCAAGTCACTGGCGTGATGAGTTTCCCTGATGTTTCAAAAATTATTGAACTTTATTAAAAAGAAAAAAGTACATTTAGAAACTAGACAATCTAAGCTTTTAAATGATGTACATTGAAAAGCATTTCAATAGATGATGAGTTTTTGATTCGCGTTTATTCTACAGATTATCTAGGACTCCGAAAACGGCTAAAAAATATGCAGATGGGCAAAACAATTATTTATCAAAACGCAAGAAAGATGGTAAAGGACATTTTCTGGGATCATTGAACAATTGCTAAGGTCTCGTTGTGAAAAAGAAATGTTAATAACAAACCATTTTTTCAAAAAATATCAATAAATTAATGAGATACTCTTAAAATATTCAGAAAAAAGAATTTTGACGACTTTTTTAAATATTTTAGAAAAATCAAAATGGACCCAAACTCATCCATGAAGATAGCGGGATTCTAGCGGTAGAGCGGCTGCTGAAATAAGGGGACTTTTGGGTCCCGTTATCTCGAAAACTATCGATTTTTCGAAAAAAGAATAAGGACCATTTTTGTAGATTACAAAGCGATCTTTATTTTTTGTCTAAACAAAAGTTCCAATTCGCATATTTTGGCAGATATTAGTGGGAAACCCATTCGGGCCTTGAGGGGCCATTTTCAGCCCTTTCTCACCTGCTAATGTTGATAAACTTTTTTCGCTCGAAAGCATTCCCGAAGACCTAAGAATCGCGTCATAAGGGAAAACTTTACAGATTTATTTACAGCTTTGTCCCTTTATTTATTGGACTATAATCCTACTAGTGGGATCAACCACCCGTTATTTAGTGTATAATAAATATTTGACGCAGATTTAATTACTGCTCTACCAACACATTAATCATCTCAGATTTTTTCTCAAAACTAAGTTTTTTAAGCTGTCCCTTTTCTTTTGGGTAACAATATGTTTGTTAGAAAAAACAATATCTTGTAAAGGTTTATTATGCTAAATAAAATACTGCTTCCCATTACACTGGTAAAGTCAGCCATATGTTAAGCACGACTAGAAGCTGAATGGGTTACCGGTGAGTTAACTGCTGGAAAACACCACGTACCGTTTTGGAAGCAAACTGTAGCGTTTAATTAGATAATAATATCCAGACCTTATATATTGGGGGTCTTTTTAGAGGTAGCAGTCATTATATTTGTAGCTATAAGTTTTTAACTTTTACTTATTATTACTTTCGTTTGGGTAGTTTTTAGCCCAAACATTTTGACTGGAAAAAAAATCGACCAAGCTGATTTTTTTGTAGGGATGGGTGTCCTAAATATACTCTGAAAAGTAGCCATAATTTGAACCGTGGGTTTTTTTGGTGGAGGTAAAATGGGGTAAAACATTTTTTTTGTGTATACCTTAAAAATAGTCAATTATTACCGAAAATAGTTATAAAAAACTTGGTACTAAAAAAAATACATTTTGTAGAATTCATCCTTTTAAACATACATGCTAAGTTTTATTTGAATAGAAGTGCCGCACATCAGTATATTAATACACGAGATCTATACAGATATAACCAATAAAAGAAGAGAAAATTTTAAGTACTGACAAAAATAAAAATAAATAAAATTTAAAAAAATACTAGAAATGGAAGTTCCTTACTTTTAGCAATGTATAAGGTCACACTTGATGAGAAATCAATTAATAAGCATAGGTACTACCCATTTTTAAAAGCATTTTGACTTATTAAAACAGGTAAATTAATAAATCGACCGCCAACATTCATTTCACCAAAACACCATTTATATATCTCTTGTCATCAGTCATTTAAATCAATTATTAAAAACCCTTTTTTGCAATTGCACTAAAGGCTGCAATGCAAATATACAGGGCGTCTCAGAGTATGTGGGCACTCTCTCGGAATCTAATAGAAAACCCAAAAATATTATGACAAGTTCCCATAAACTTTTTTCCTATGAGTCTTCTCTACGGAGATACAGGTACATAACGCATAACCCTGGAAATTGTTTTTGTTTAAATAAGTTTTAAAATACTAGGCGTAATTTAATATTTTTTTAATATGATGGTTACTAGGTAAGTCTTCTTAAAATGAACCCATTAAATTATATTTGGCTTATTTAGTTTGCCAGGGACAGACTAGCTCTGACACAATAATAGCTATTTTTTTAAACCCTGTTTGATAAAGGCTTAACAATAATATTTTTGGATAACTTTAACTTTAAACTAAAAAAAGGTATTTTTGATTGACATCGATAAAATCAACTGTTTACGAGAAATTAAATTTCATTATTCAGGGTGTTTTCTAATTGTACGTCAATATTTAAAAAGCCAATTTTTAGGTCCGTTTTAAAAAGAAAACTTTATATGAACGTATGTCCTAAACGTTTTAACTTTTAAGATACAGGGTGGTAAAATTTTTAAAATTTGCCAAAATGGGCAGGTCAAATCCTGTACGAACACCGCTGGTGGAAATAAAAAAAAATGTGGTACACTTAAAAATGCTTCTTGATACATAGTACATTTATGCCAAATTTTATTAAAATATCTAAAATAGTATTACATATATTAATAATAAATGATTTATTTTTCAAAATTTTACCACCCTGTATCTCAAAAGTTAAGACGTTTAAGACATAACTTTCATATGAAGTTTTCTTCTTAAAATGAACCCAAAAATGGCTTTTCTAAATATTGACGTATAATTAGGAAAACCCTATATAATGTAAAAAATTTACCAACCATGATATTTTATATCTCGTAAACAGTTGATTTTATCGATGTCAATCAAAAATACCTTTTTTAAAATTTAAGCTTAAAGATATCCAAATAGTTATTAAGGTATCAAGGGTATTATAAGGATAATAACGCTTGAGGTCGATGTGTGTTTGGCCCGAGGGATATACGTTGACCGAATGTCCGACTAAATATTTTTTATATGAGAAAAATTTGAATAAATTTTGAATGTATTAGTTTAAACCAAATCAAGTACTAGCATTTACCTGGAAAAATTGTCGAAACGTAATTGTGGTAACCATGGTTGTAAGTTATTTGTCAATAAGACAGCACATAAAAAATAATTTTGCGGTTGAGGCATAAAAATGTCCGAAGTAGTGGAAAATCTCCCCCAAGATATTTTAGTGAAAGCTGCTAAAGCTGAGCATGCGCTTGTGCCAGAAAAAACTAGGCGGATTTACGAGAAAGAATATTTCCGTTTTGAGGCCTGCTTGACGGAACACTGCGTGGACCGTATGGACGAAACCGTTCTGATGGCATATTTTCAAGGTTTGTCAGAGGCATATTCTCCAAATTCCCTTTGGACAAAGTTTTCAATGTTACGTAAAGAATTTGGCAGATAAAGTTGCATTAAGTGATAGGTGTATTCGAAGCTCGTAGAAGAGACGAGCTTGTGAAAATGAAGTATTCCGATGTGCGTGATATGGGTCAGCATATATTTATTGACATTCCACAAAGTAAAAATGGGCAAGCAAGGAGCTTTTTGGTTATTGATGACAGTGAAATATGCGCAACAAAGTTAATTCGGGACTATGTGTCTTTGCGACCTAAAAGTGCACCTATGGATAGGTTTTTTTTGTGCTATCGTGATGAACGATGTACTGTGCAGCCTATAGGTAAAAATACATTTGGAAATATACCCTTTAAGATTGCTACATATTTGGGTTTACCTGATGCTAAGGCGTACACAGGTCATTGTTTAAGACATACAGCGGCAACAATTCAATCTGATGCGGGAGGTAGTTCCGAGAGCATAATGAGGTTAGGAGGCTGTAAGAGTTCTTCGGTAGCACGAGGGTACGTGGATGATAGTAAAAGCTCCAAATTGGCTAATGCTTCCCTTGTAGTTGGGAAAAGTATTACTTCAAGTAACAGAGCAGCTGCGGTGGGGTATGGAAATGTGGAATTTTCCGGTCAGTTTGAAAATTGTACGTTTTACTTTAAAAAATAATTTCTATTATGATAAGTATATTGTGTAAGTATGTTTGTATTTTCGTAATAAATGCTTAAATGAAGATAATTTATTGTTTATTTATTGGTAAATTTGTAGGCCCTAGGGCGTTATTTTTTTAAATAACGCCCTATGGTAATATTTCGTATTTAACTGACTTTGACATAATATTATTATTTGTCAAATAATATACCAGTCGGACATTAAATTATATTAGTAAGCCTTTATCATATATGGGTGTTAAAAAAATTGTTAATATTGTGTCAGAGCCGTCCCTGGCAAACTAAATAAGCCAAATATGATTTAATAAATTCATTTTAAGAAGACTTATCTAGTAACTATCATATTAAAAAAATATTAAATTACGCCTAGTATTTTAAAAGTTATTTAAACAAAAACGATTTCCAGGGTCGTCCGTTATGTACCTGTATCTCCGTAGGGGAAGGTCATAGGAAAAAAGTTTATGGAACTTGTCATAATATTTTTAGGTTTTCTATTAGATTTCGAGAGATTGCCCACATATTCTCGGACACCCTGTATATGTATTTACGTATTGCTCTGGCTAATCCTGTTTAAATACGTAGCACGAACAGAGAGAACAGAACATATTTGTATATTGATAAGGACATTGATTCCATGGCTTCCTTGATGGGAATAATCTATCTACTAATGAAGATGGCGATAAAATTTTGAAAATAAACTCCAACCCAATGGTTTTGTGGAAAATAGTACTTGTTTTAAAAAATACCAATACTGGATTTTTATACTTTGTCGTTTACTTAAAAATAAATAATTTTAGAAAAAACTTTAAAAGCCTCTTTCATGAGGGTAAAATTTAATTTGCTATAATTTTCCTTATGACTGGTTTCTTCAAAACTGTAGTAATTTCAGAGATATTCGCAAAAAACCTCCCTTTGCTCCCGTAAAACAAAAAAGCTCAAATTTTAAATTAAGGTTGCTTTTTAGAATATGTGTAGGATATAGAAATAAACGTTATTACAAAAATCCTGACTGGTAGGAATTCCTCCGAAGTTTTAACCATCTTTTGTGTTTCTTTAGGAGGCTATTTTTATAAAATTAATTTTTACACGCATTTTTATTTACCTTTTACCTTAATAAAATTTCACATTTTACTTATCTAGATGCACTGCGAATACCAATGCAAGCTAAGGTGGTAATACAATATTGTTTTAAAATTGTAAATAGCTGTGGTGTAATCCCGTGTAAAATACGAGTTGTATAAACACTTTATTTTTTATACAGACCTTGAATTACGACGCTGTAATACACCTAACAGTACTTATTGACATGTTTTACAACAATACTTAGTGACGCAATTCGTATTGTTAGTTAAAGTTGGACTATGGTGGAATTCTATTAATATTTTTGTTTCTTACATCTTAAAGAACATTTTGTAATATTCATAATTTATAAATTATTGCATTTTTAATAAGCTAGTAACTTAGCAAAAAATAGGTCAGTTATACACTCATAGACAAAAATATCGAATAATCTTGAAATTTCCATAAGACGCAATGCTAATTGTCTGTACCAAAAATATTTATATTACCACTTAGATATCATCAAAAGAGATGAGTAAAATGTAAAGGGTTAAAAAAGGACATTCTCACCGCTGTGTGTCATTAAAAGATTTGTTGGATTACTGATGTGTGTGAAACCCCACAGAATGTTACACATTTTTAAATCAATAACGGCGATTTAATTACTATTGTATTCCTTTTCTTAAAACTTTCTACACTCTTTGGGGTTCATCCGTAACACAACAAATGTTTTAATAATACAAAACTGTGAGATTGTCCTCTCTTAACACTTTACATTTTAGTCACCTTATTTGATAATTTCTAGGTGGTAATACAAATATTTTTGGTAGAGACAATTATCATTGCGTCTTATGGCAAATTTTGAGATTATGCGAATTTTTGTCCATGAGTGTATTTAAAGAAACAGGTGTCCGTTGTAAGTGTCTAAAAATATTTTTTAAAATGCCAAACTTAACTTTGGATCAAAAAGTATTAATTATTCATTATATTGAGCAGAGAGGTTGGCCAAAAAGGGATGTGGCGGAAGAGCTTAACACCCCAACGAGTACTATTTATTTTGTTAAAAAAATGCAGGAAACACACTGTTTGAGAGAAGAGCTGGAAGTGGTCACCTCAAAGTATCGAATCAAGACAATAATTTATGTAAATGTTTTGAAAGCAATTTCGGGGCATCGATTAGAACGACACGGCGAAAAATAAGGCAAATATTCGAATTCCGCTGCCACCCGACAGCCTTAAAACCGTTTTTAACAAATGCAAATAAAGAACAACGCATTGGATTTGCTCGACAATTTTACTTCGATCCCCCGATTTTTTGGGAAAATATAATATTCACCGATGAAAAAGTATTTCAGTCGTGCTATAATGGGATACTTAAGGTATACAGGCCTCAAGGAACACGATTTGATGAAAAATATTCCCAAAAGGACAGAAGTAGTGGGCGATTTTCGGTAAATGTTTGGGGTTGGCTGAGTGCACAAGGACTTGGTGTATATTATTTTATCGAAGGAAGGTTCAATACGGAGGTATATATAGATCTTCTACAGAATATCATGCTTCCTTCTGTACTAAATCGATTTCAGGACAGAAATTTTATCTTTCAGCAAGATAAGTATCCCGTTTATACGGCCCGGCAAGTCGATGAATGGATGGAAGAGCAGCGTATCAGGGTTTTACCGTGGCCCGCACGGAGTCCGGATTTAAATGTTATGGAAAATGTTTGGGCGTTATCAGTTAAAAAAATAAATAGAGAAAATGAGTTTAGACCGCAAAATGTAAACGAACTTAAAGATAAAATTTCAGAGGCGTGGAATGAGTTACGAGGAAATCTGGACTACGCCCGGGCTTTGGTCCAGTCGATGTCTGGAAGGCTAAACTTTGTCTTGGAAAAAAACGGGGCCGCAATAAAATATTAAATTCGTTTGTAAGGATATTTAAGTTTGTTTGAATTTATTAAATTTTTAATTAATTCATTAATTTGTTAGTTTTTATAAAATATAAATATTTTCTTTTACCTTTTGCTTTATTTATAGTAATTAAAAGTAAAACAAAGTAAAAAAGTGCGATTTACAAAAATTGGCAGAAAAGTCAAAATTTTACAATTTTTTTCCCAAGATTTAATCTCCGTCACTGTACCAAAACCTCAGACATCTTTTGTACCCTAAAAAGTCGGTTTTTACGGCATCGGAAAACACCTATAAGTTGTACGCAGCCAATAATCATAACCATTACACATCTAATAATAAGAATCTTCCAAAAAAATCGGCCCTTGTTTAGGCTTAACTTACCTAGTCATATTTGAATACCGTACTTTAGATTTTTAGTAAACCATGGTAGTTTTGGAAAACATCTCTATAAACTTAAATCAGAGGATTCACCCTATTGTAAATATGATGTTAATTTGTAGACAATTTAAATTACAGATTATTTGCTTGCAAGCTGAATACTCAGACTACAAAATTTCTCTTTAAAGAACTTTGCAAATATATTCCTTCTCCGTTAAATGTTTTATCGTTTATTATACTTGTCACAAATAAACCCTACATCGAAGAAGTATTTGTAAATTTCCTTAAACATACTAAGACACAAATATAGATTTAAACCAAACTCCTTTTTACACATATATATTTAATCCTCTCCGTGGTCTTCACTGTTTCGTCAATGTTAAATCGCCCTGGCAGACCCCAGTTGCGTCAAATGAGTGTCCTTGTCTTTTTAATTTTTGCCTTTAACTATATCGTAAATAGTTTGTAATTAAAAAAGTCTATTTTATAAATAATCTCTGTATAATCATAGCTAAGGCTGGATCCACACTTTATACTCCATTGAAAACTACGGCAAAAGTCGGGAAACGCTGGACTTGACGAAACCACTTGTCTCTTATGTATTTTGGGGCGCTGATTACGAAAATCGGGGTTAGAACTTACAGCAATGGTCGGAACTCCCCTAAAATTGCAAAAACGCCCCCAAATAGGGGTGGGTTTTGGTAAAACTTGACATTTCGCAAACTAAGCCATCTTATATGGTTTTTGGGTCGCTGATTTCGAAAATCGGGGTGTCGAGACTGGAAAATTTGTGTTACACCCCCCACATGCAAGAAACACCTCTCCCAAGGGGTAGGTTTTGTTGAAAAATAAAATATAAAATTCAAAATCTAAAAATGGAATATATTTTTATTAATATATATATGAAATATGACAAGTATAAAACTTTTTACAAAATATCAGTATTCAGTTGTATTCAAATCTAGTCTTGATATTTTGCATGCAGAAGTAATTTCCTCATCGTCGTCAAATTCTGTTGTTGTTTCATTCCAATCAACTTCGGAATTTATCTGTTAATCGCAAATATCACTCGTATCCCATTGATTTTCAGTTTCCTAAATCAATATTTTTGGCTCAAGCTCTAACTCCATTTCCTCTTCAAGGTCTTCGTCTTCATCAAAGTCTAGGATAGTCGAAGTTTTTTCGTTATTCTCGCAGTCGCTGCCTTTATATTCTTTGCAGAATTGGGTGCAACGCAATCCGACTTTTCTGCAATTTTTTCCAAAACCCACCCCTTGAAAGAGGTGTTTCTCGTATGTGGGGGGTGTAACACAAATTTTCCAGTCTGGACACCCCGATTTTCGAAATCAGCGACCCAAAAATATATAGTATGACTTAGTTTGCGAAACGTCAATTTTTTCCAAAACCCAACCCTTGGAAGGGGTGTTTCTCGCATGTGGGGGGTGTAACACAAATTTTCAGTCTCGACACCCCGATTTTCGAAATCAGCGACCCAAAAAACATATAAGATGGCTTAGTTTGCAAAATGTCAATTTTTTCCAAAACCCACCCCTAATTAGAAGCGTTTTCTGCAATTTTAGGGGTGTCCCGACAATTGCTGCAAGTTCTAACCCCCATTTTCGTAATCAGCGCCCCAAAATACATAAGGGACAAGTGGTCTCGTCAAGTCCAGCGTTTCCCGACCTTTTACCGTAGTTTTCAATGTACTAATAAGGTAGATCCCGGTTCGTACCCGGTCCGATCTCGGTCTGGTAAAATATTATTAAATGGAAAACAATGTGTGCATTGATACTTTCCGTAACAGTCAAGTTCCCGTCGAATCCCATTCCAGTCGCGATCAGTCTTGAAGAAATTTTTTTGAGCGAGATCGAACATGGTATGACATGTATCGATAGTATGAATGCTCTTTTGTTCCCGATTCGGTCAGATCTTACCCGTTTAAGCCACAATTGCATCAAATGTAATTAATGTACATTTGAAAGATTTTAGAAAAAATTTATTGCATAACTGAAAAAAATTATTATTTACCTTAAACATACAATTTTTTTTAAACCATTTTTGGGGTATTTTTCTTTAAAATCATTTCAAACGTACTTTAATCCATTCGACAATATTGTAAAATTGCACCCACATTCTTCTCCTTGTATGGTTTTTCTTGCGATGATAATACTATCTTCTTTATCGAGAAGAAAATATATAACAGCGAATTCTTCAATCGAAAAGTTCAATGACATTATTCGGCCGCCAATATTACAAACAATTAAATACTTTAACATATATTTTATTATTAATTCTGAGCCAAATACATCCGATTATTGACGGTTTAAGACTGTATCCTAAACGGAGTAGATTGTATAGACTGAATCCATGATTAATTAAACCGAGAGTTAGACCGCAACGTGAACATGATTAGATTTTACCAGACCGAGATCGGACCGCGAACGAACCGTGATGCACCCTATAGTGTGGATCCAGCCTAAATGGGCAGAGTCCGCGGCCACCAAACAAAAAGAAATTTTAAAAAATGTTTCGTTTTTTCTTATTTCTTTGAAAATAGAGAAAATGTAGCAAACGTTTAACAATGTATTTAGAATAATAAATGTTGGTAAATCTTTTATGTGCATAAATGTTTTTGCGCACTATTTTATAAAGAAATAAATTTAGATTTTAATAATCATAGCTACCCATTTAAAATATCCTTGATTATGATATGAAAATAAAACAACCTTGTATACTTTTTACAAAAATTGTAAATAGTTATTCATTTATAGGCCATCCGGCGAAATGATTTCCCTGATTTCTAATGGAACGTTAAGAAGGTTAGATTTGTAAAAACGCTACTATAATATATTTAAAGATTTAGTTAATACCAACGGCTTTCTAAAATTTTAAATTTCCTCTAGAATTTCATATTTGTAATACATCAGTAATTAAAAGAGCACATCCAAATTGCGGCCAAAATAGGCAGATAAACATTTTCCAAGTTTATGTATGTATGGCAGAATTGCGACCTAAACGGAAAACTTTACAGTTCCTACTTTAAGTGGTTTATCACGTCTGAAATATAATTGGGAAAAATAAAAAGCCGCTTTAGCTATCCAGAACTAACCAAGCCCAACCAGAACTGAGAGCTTTTGAATTTGTTTAAATTATCCCTACGTAGAAGTTATTAGCAAAATTTTAGTAGAGAAGCTAATAATATACCCCTTCCGTTCTTTTTAGTAGCCATTTCTTGCCCATTGTGATATTTTCATTATTTAACATATTATTTTTCCTAAATATAAAACTTAAAAACAGTCAACTGCTTGTTACAAAATCCAAAACTTCCTTTTATCTACCTGCTAATTTAGCCGCAATTGATTTTAACATTCATTTTTGTGGTCCACTCTTTATGTCTATTTTTACTTTAAACGTGTTCGTTATTATAAGTAAAGTATAAGTAATTTTCATTTATAATCATTAAGATTCAAATGAAAAATATAGGCGAGTTCCGGTCATGTGTCCCAATCAGTGGTGATAACAGCATTTTAAATTGCACATTACAAAGCGTGATAAAATGTCAGTCGTTCAATATTGTCATTTTTACAACAGGTGTAATTTAAAGCACGTGATAATGCGTTTTTTTATTATTGATATAGTACAGTTACCTTACACTTTCCAATTTTCACTGTCGCTTGACTTTGGGCGTGGCTTTAATGGACAATTAATTAAATATTATATTTAAGATTATCGAAATATCAATTTTCCAAGACAGCTTTCCCATTTCAGGTAATAAAGTTGGTAGAATCATAAATTTGCTACTAAAAATAAAAAGTGAAAGTAGTTAGCCAATGCAACATTTAAATTTTGTGTTCCTATGTGTATCCTGGTGTTAAAGATAGTAATTGTAAGAGCTACTGCCACAGTTTTTGCGTAAAAACAGAAAACCTTACACAACTACTACTTATTTAAACTGTTAAAGTAAGGAATGCAAATTTTCGCAAAAATTCGCTGCTATGTTCGCTCGAATATTTGCATTTAAATTACTGCCGCTATTTCCATCTTACAGCTGATTTCGTGACTGATCGGGTTTTGTTCTGTTTAAATTGCGCCTGTTGTTGTTCAATTGGTCATTTTGCAACAACAATCATCTTTCAGTTGGGAGTGGGGTGACTGGGTTGTGGGGGAATTCCATTATTTTTTATTTAAACAAATTTTTGTGTAACCATGTAACATATTTATTTGTGGCACAGCATAACTAACAGGCAGTACGATCTCTTCCTGGCGGCGCGGAGCCTTTTATATTTTTAAGTACAAAACACGAAAGAAACGCACACGAAACGATTACAATTCCAATAAAGAAGACAAATCATTTCCCAGCAAAATGGCGGGTGAACCTGCGCGAGGAAAATGACCGTATTTTCCGTCATTTTATGAAACCCTGCTGCTTTTTGTTAGTTATGCTATGATACATACCACTGTATACTGGTAGGTTGTGGTTACCTAGCAAAAATTTGTTATTTGTTTTTTAACATGGAGCCTAAATATAAGGAGCACCATCTCTGAGTTACAAAAATGACCCTTACATTGCAGTAAATTAAGATGGCGCTGGTGCTCTAGGGACCGTTTTAAATGTTATTAAATGTTTATGGGTATAGTAGTACGGTGTTCAATTTTACTTGAACACAAAATTAGTTTTGTTTTGTCTGTTTTTTACATATTGTTATGTTGTGTTGTCTGTAGAGTCCGTTGGTGTATTAGCAAAAATTAAAACAAAAAATTCATAAATAATTTTTTGATTTATGAAAATAAATAGCGTGGGAGCTCTAGTTAAAGCCCTTTTATGTTTGTATCCAATTTCGGTAGCAAAAAAATAAGTTTGCGAATATTTGCGAACGATCTTACAAGTAAATTTCCGGAAGTTTAAAATGTCTAGTATCTATATAGTAAGGGTAAACCCTTGACTTACCGGTTTAATAAAAGTCAAAAAATCTCCATGGTTTCATTTTACCATACAAGGTAAATTTGTTATGTTGGGGATAATGTTAATTCAACTAACCAGAGCCATAATTTGCTGTGAATCATTTCTCGCAAAATTTAATAGTGATTTTTTTAAAACCACAAACATAAACTTTATTTTTGTTTTTTTACGCAAAAACCACCGATTTTTGATATAGGTAATAAGCACAAAAAACATGGGAGGGCAATTTCCAGCTTCTACCCCTTCAAATTACTAGGCCCTGACGACAAATGTCCAGCCCTGCTGGGACTGGACACACTGATGCCGCACATGGTTGGGATCTTCAGGCCATCTTTGGCCTTGAGATACATTCCGAAGGCATAAAGAGAGGTTAAGGATCCCCTTGTGACCTTGCCTCGTGATGTCCGCAGGGAGGGGTTCTCGCGCCACTACTCTGAAACTTGGTCCTAGACAGCCTCAACAAGAAAAAATTTTACACTATAGCATACGCAGATGACTTGGTCATACTTCCACAGGGAAATTCGAGGATGCAGACTGCCCTCAGGGTAATAGAAAGATGGTGTGCTGATCACGGCTATCCTAAACACAGAACTGAGCTTCTCTACAGAGGTAAAATACCTGGAGGTAACCTCAGAAACTACCGAAGGAGATATAAGGAGAAAAAATAATTATACTAACTCCGATTTATCTAGAAATTGATTCAAACTGTTATATTCATTGAATGAAACAAACTAATACATAGGTGCCTCGAGGCAATGGGGGATAACGTGGTGGCACGAATATCTTATTTGGTCCAATAACTGTACCCATTCTGGTCCACTTGAAACTTTAACTAAAATAAAATTTAAACTCTATATTATTGAAAAAAAAAATAATAAGTGCTATCTGGGTGTTATATACCTGGCAGGACGCTTAACATTTCTCGATCTTCTATGCTACTATGTGTATCGTTTAAATATTCTTATTATAGATTTAAATAATAATATTAGTAATTTTTAAACACAGTAGTCGTTTAAAATGATCTTAAGAATTTTAATTATATTTTTAACAAATTTAATTTTAAGTTAATTTTTTTTTAGTTGGCTTAATGTTTAAACTTTAATTTGATTATATTTTAAATAAGTAAATAAATAGGTAATAGTCCGGTAGGCCACCGCAAAAAACCAAGCCCATAAGAGATATGCATAAAACATTTTTTATTACTATAAAAATTGCCAATTTAAAGCCGCACTGCTGCCTCACCTCAGCGGGTACAAATTGCATTTTTTTTACTTGAAAAAATCGTGAAAAATCGTTTTTTTTTCTTTTCATATAACTCTAAAACTACTGATTTTAGGAAAAAAAGGTATATAAATAAAATTGATGTCTAAAAAAACTACGTCAGTTTTTTTATAAAATTTTTGTAGCCCTTTTAGTTTTTAATTTGAATTTAAAATAAAAACGCAAATATCTTATAAATTAAAAGAGTTAAGAAAAAAATAATAAACAATAAATATGCCTTTTAGAAAGCTCTGTGAAAAAAGTTATAAAGACATTTTAATAAAATAAGTAATAAAGGAGATATAGGCAAAATAGTGATTTTGACCATTAAAAATTTCGCTAACAATATTTTTTTGGTACAAGTAAGTATACTAGCTCCAATCCATCTAAAAATTTATTTAAAATGTTCTATTCATTGAATGAAACAAACTAATACACATGTGCCTCGAGAAAATGGGGGATACCTGGTGGCATGGATATTTTATTTAATTTTTTTTGGTCCAATAGCTGCACCCATTTTGATCTACTTGAAACGTTAACTTAAATAAAATTTAAACTTAGTTTAAGTGAAAAAAAAGTATTTCCTTTATCTATCATATCGTTTAAATATTTTTATTATCGATTTAAATAGTAATATTTATAAACTAAGGACAGTTACTTGTTCGGAATGATCTTGAGAAAATTTTAATCATATTTTTAACATTACTTTTTTTTATAGTTCATTTAGCATTAACTTTTAAAACATTTCTCCTATTAAGCTATCTACTTGTTCTAGGCTTAAAGATTCTTATTTAAATAAGGGTATTTATCCATTTATTTACTACTTTAATATAATCAAATTAAAGTTGAAACATTAATTTAACTGAAAAAAAAATAAAAATATAAAAAAAATATTTTCATGTTAAAAATATGATTAACATTTTGTTAAGATCATTCTGAACGAGTAACTGTCTTTATAAATTAATAATATTATTATTTTAATCAATAATAAAAATATTTAAACGATAAGCTATACACATAGTAGCAAAGAAGACCGATAAATGTTAAGCGTCTTGCCAGGTATATAACACTAACTCTTTTAGTTTGTGAGATATTTGCGTTTTTATTTTATATTTACATCGTTAATATCTCAAAAACTAAAAGGGCTACAAAACATTTCATAAAAAAAAACAGACGTAGTTTTATTAGACCATCAATTTTAGTTATATACCATTTTTGTCCTAAGTCAATAGTTTTCGAGTTATATTAAAAAAAACGATTTTTCACGATTGTTTTAAGGTAAAAAAATGCAATTTACACCCTCTGAGCTGACGCAGCGGTGCGGCTTTGCATTAACTATAGTTCATAGTAATATAAAAAAAAATATTTCATACGTATCTCTTATTGGCTTGCTTTTTTGTGGTGGCCTCCGACTATAAATACAAAAATTTAAATAGGAAAGGCTTTAAGCTTAGGAGAAGTAGATATCTTAATAAGAGAAATGTTTTAAAAGTTTAACGCTAAATAAACTATTAAAAAAATTGTTTTGATGTTAAAAATATGATTAAAGTTTTCTCAAGATCATTCTGAGTAACTCTATAAATTATTAAAATTATCATTTGAATCGATAATAAAAATATTTAAACGATGAGCTATACACATAGTAGAATAGAAGATCAAGAAATGTTAAGCGTCCTGCCAGTTATATAACACCCAGATAGAGAAAACACTAATTTTTTTATTACTTTTTTTTAATAAAATAAAAAAAATTATTTTAGTTAAAGTTTCAAGTGGATTAAAATGGGTGTAGTTATTCGACTAAAAAAAATAAGTAAAATATCCGTGCCACCATGTCATCCCCCATTGCCTCGAGGCACATGTGTATTAGTTTGTTTCATTCAATGAATAGAACATTTTGAATCAATTTTTTGATGGATCGGAGTTGGTATACTTACTTGTACTAAAAAATACTGTTAATGGCCAAAATCTCTTTTTTGCTTATATCTCCTTTATTACTTATTTTATTAAAAGTGTGTATATAACGTTTTTTATAGAACTTATTAAAAAGCATATTTTTTGTTAAATACATTTTTTGTAACTTTTTTAGTTTTTGACATATTTGTATTTTTATTTTTATTTTAAATTGTTAATATCTCAAAAACTAAAACGGCTACGACAAAATGTTCTTCCTAAAATCAATAGTTTATCGAGTTACATTGAAAAAACCGATTTTTTACTATTTCTCTTAGGTAGAAAAAATGAAATTTCAACCCGCTGAGCTGAGACAGTGCAGCTTTGAACAGACTCTAGCCAAAGATAATACTACTACGAATAGATGGTTCATTTAATTGGGGCGTTTTGAATCAGTTCGAAGATATCAATGCTTCCGTAAATGCGAATAAAATTAAGTCGGTAACCCCTGCCCCAGCGAAACAAACCGTGCGACATTGCCAATGTCATCGCTTGTACCTTATTCGAACACGAAGTAGCGAAAGCGGGCGGCTAAACGGATTGTTTTTTCCTAAGTGGTTTCATCACGCCATAGTAAAGCATCTGCCAGCAACACTGTTTAACTTTCGTTCAATTTTGATAGCGCGAAAATCTCTCGAGGACATGTCTCGCGTTACAAAGTTCATTAGGTATCAAAAATATAGCATTGAATGGTTCATCTTATCCGTAGTAGTATTATCTTTGCTCTAGCTTATAGTAATATAAAAAAATGTTTCATGCGTATCTCTTATTGGCGTGCTTTTTTTGCGGTGACCTCCTCCGGACTATTGTCATAGCATTTTTGTCAGTATCTTTTAAGGTATTCGAAAGAGCATTTGCCCTGAGATTGTTTAAAACCAAAAAATTTTTTATTAAACAGCAGTTTGAAGAACCTTGACAAAAACAATGTAACGGTTTGTCTGTTTTTTGATCTTAGGCTTACCTTTAATATTATTAATATAGATTTGCTACTTAATAAAATAAGTAATTACGGTGCTCCTAATTGACTAAAAGAGTTTCTAAGCAATCGTTTACAATAAATAATATTAAAAGATTTTCAAAATATATAAATGTGTTCTTTCAGTAAAATGGTGCCCAGTGGAGTACCTCAGTTTACTTAGACCATTGTTTTTTTTATTTAACAACAAGATTGCGTTAAATAATTCTAATAACCATTATATTTTTTTGCAGATGATAAGGCAGTTGCATGTGCCGCAAATTGCTTTGAAACTAAGTAAAAATGTCTCTAATGCTGTTGCTTTGATTCAGGGCTACTGCAACAAGACCAGTATTTATAACGTTGTTGGATATATTTTTTCCTTATATTTAATTATACATACTTTATAATTTTTAAGTCCAATTCAAAAATAATTATTTTTAAATAAGCACATATTTCTTTGTCATTGTGCGTCAAAGTCTTGGTCGAGAAACGAGACCAGGGGAGAGACTATTTTCATTATTTACATAACGATTTTTTGCTATTAAATTTTAAATCCCGATCTGTCTATTTATTTAATTTGCAGACCCTATCGCGTAAACAAGGTCCTTGATTATAGCTCGGGTACCATCAAAAGCCCTGTTGCCTGGTTGTTGCTGTAAAAAAAACATGCAAAAATATGAACAGCTGCAACGGATGTTATAAAAATTTGCGGAAAATACCTACCAACTATGGTATGAAAATAATTTAAAAAAATATAAAAGACAATAGTTAGTTTGGAAATGGGCTTACTGTTCTGCATACTAATACTGGGTTCATGATTTTAAATTATTTATTAACGCATTGTTTACAACAAGGCTATCGGCAACATACGTGAATCAAATATTAATGCTTTGTTTACTGTCTTTTGTTTTGAAATTTATTTATTTTTGACTTTTATTTAAATGGCTGCATGTTACGAAAACAGTTGTTTGAAATTACAAGAATTATTTGGGTAAAGGTTGTGTAGTTTTGGCAACAAACCGGTCAAAAAACCGGAACTACCAAAGAAACTGCAACTTCGTTTGGGAATTACGCGACCTTCGACGTCGATCGGCAGTCTGAGAACGAAAGTGTCCACGTGAGCTCATCCGAACACATCTGAACACACCAAACCATCAGCAATGGAGTTATATCGAAAACAAATAGTGATCTTAACAATAGGCCAGTCAATGACCAGTTTCCTTCCGGATTTTTCCAAACAGCACCAATTTGCAAGAAAATTTGTGTTTAGATTCTACTTACCCTCTAATTCCAAGCAACTTTTGTTCCATAAAGTTTTCTTCGAGAGGCATTACTTTTCGAGTTATTCGCAATTGAAAATGTCAATTTTTCAACCAAAAAAAAACACGTTTTCAGACGGGTTTTCGGAAATAACTCGAAAAGTAAGCATGATGTCCATATTGTCCATAGACCCAATACAAATGAAGTTTTTAGCCTGTTGAAGGTTGGTTCTTATTCGTCAAATGCCAACATTAAAAGTTTCAACGTAATATAACTAAAAAACGATACATTTTTTGGAGAAAACTCATAAATTATTTTTTGAAGTACTTAAAAAGACCTTTATTTTTGTTTTTTATAAAAGTCTCTAGCACTAAAATTAAGCGATTTATGGCCAAAATAAATAGAGATCAACTTTTTTTTTTGATGAAAAAAATGTGAAAATCACCCCCTAATTACCACCCCAATTGAAAATAATCTTTGTCACTTTACAATTTACTTTATTTATTTATTTGTAATATGCTCAGGAACTTTGACCGGTTTAAAATGCCTATTTTTTTTAATTGAGCCCAAAGTGAGAGATATTTTTGTTATTTTGAAAAAAATGGTCTTTTCTTGAAAATTACTCAAAAACCATTAATGATACGTAAAATTTTGTAGAATACAAAATTGTAGGTTTACTTTACCAAAAATTTTCGTTTTTTTTTTTGTTTATGTATCGTTAACGGTTTTTGAGTCATTTTTAAGAAAAGGCTATATTTTTAAAGGTTACAAAAATGTCTCTTTCAGTTCAAGCTTAACATGGAGATCAACTTTCTTTTGGCCATAAATCGCTTAATTTTAGTACGAGGACTTTAAAAAAACAAAAATTAAGGTTTTTTGAAGTACTTCAAAAAAGGTTTTATGTGCTTTACCCGAAAAATGTATCGTTTTTTGGTTATATTACGTTGAAACTTTTAATGTTGGCATTTGATGAATAAGAATAGAATATAAGTTCACAATGCTTACTTTTCGTGTTATTTGCTTTGGTTGAAAAATTGACATTTTCAATTGCGAATAACTTATAAAGTAATGCCTTTCGAAAAAAACTTTATGAAACAAAAGTTGTTTAGAATTAGTCAATCTATTCATTTCCGAACTCATTTTTAATAAAAAAAAACTCCACCCCCGAGAAGGGGAGGCATTCACCCCTAGAGAAAAAGCATCCCTCGGCACGATGACAACTTTGAATTAGAGTACCCTCTAATTCAAAGTTGCTGTAGAAGCTAAATCAAGTTTTCATGCAAATCGGTGCTGTTTGAAAAAATCCGGAGCTTTTGCCCTTTTTTCTGTTCATTGACTGGCCTACAAAGCAATTACAATAGTTAATTTAGTCAAGTGGGTTAACGCGTGCGGTTGTAATTTACAATTTGTTGTCTTTCTGTCAAAGCAGCGTTTTTGAAATTTAATAAATAAGTAAATTAAAAAAATGGGTGGTCGACTTAAGGTTTTAATTAGTTTTTGTTAATAAAACATTTTCTTCAAATATATTAGATAAATTTTAATAAAAATCGGACAATTTTAGTTGGTTATACATGCCTCAATAAGCTTACAACGCAGGTGCTTGTCAACGGGAAACATAATTAAGTAGACGTCTATTTTTTAACTAAAGTCGAATATCATTTTTAGTAGGAAAAACATCTATAGCAGGTTTTGATTAAATAGGAAACCTGCGACATTTTTTACTAAAATTTTTAAATATGTCGCAGGAAAACCAGGGTAAGAACGCTTAGAATTTCAAAACTTAAAAATTCAACATCAAAAACATGTTATTTTTATGGCACCGAATTAAAATCGGACGGAACTGTCGTAGATTTACTTGCTTCAAAAAGTAGTGATAAGTTCAGCACTTTCACACAACTTTTTTGCCTTACATTAATGAATAATAAATATTTCTAATAAAAGTTTCCCGATACAAACAGGTACATTAACCCAAGTATATTTGCTAAACACGTCACCCCGAAAGAAAAGTGACCTAACTTCAAAAACAGGAGAAAAGGGCCAACAAAAAATCTGAGAATTTTAAGGTGTTACTACATAAGCAGTAATTAAATATTCAACAAACATTTTTCTACAATAAAAAAAAATGGTTAACCCTATTGATAGCCTATTATGATATTTGAATTATTTTGATGTTAAACTAAATAAAAAAATTATGTATTTTTTGGCTTATGTCACTTTTTTAAAAATAAATTAACGCAAATAGTGTCACTAGAGTTATATCTTTTTTCTTCTTTCAAGTCAATCAGTATACTAATTGAAACTTACACAAAAACAGTCACAACAATAAAAGAGTCACTTTTTATAAAACTATGTGCAAGGGCGTCGCCAAGGTGAGGCAGGGGGGCAGTTGCCCCCTCCCCTAGAGATCAAATGTTGCTAGCCGCAAAGCGACCAAAGTGCGAGCAATTGACTTCCTTACCTATTAATAAATTCCGCATCGCATGACAAAACGTAAATAAATTCACAAGGTTTAATGTATATTGTAAAAAGTATTGAAATATTTGGAATAACATTAGGATTTTGACATCCGTTTTTAAAATCGCCGCCATTTTCATCACGACTATATCAGATTTTACTTTTAATTAAAAACCACCGTGAAAATCCGGAAAAAGTGACAGACGAAATTATAAACGAAGCTACTGCTGTTGCGGAGAAAGTCGGACTGAAGGAGGGCATTACATCAATGCCGCGTATTACGGGGAAACAACGTCATAAAAGCAATTATCCAGCAGAAAGCCCTTCAGAATACTGGAAGAGGTCTTTAGTAATATCATACTTGGATTCAATTGTCACCTCCCTTGAAGAACGTTTTGCTGAAGAAAACACGCCACCATTCGCATTATCTAAGTTACACCCGGCGCAGATGCAAAAGATGACAACTAAAAATCTGAAACAAACTTCTGAATCTATTGCCCAGTTTTATGATTTACCGAACATAAAGAATGAAATCGAACTTTGGCAGCAATTATGGCACGATAGGCTTAATCTAACAAATCTTACAGTTGTTGATATCCTAAAAGAAACAAATTCCTTCTTTCCCGAAACGGAAAAAGCATTGAAAATTTTGATCGCTTTACCATGCACGACCTGTACAGTAGAGCGATCCTTTAGCAGCCTCAGAAGACTAAAAACATGGCAGAAGATCGCTTTAATGGTCTGGCCATGATGAGTGTACACAGAGCTATAATAAATAAAAACCTAAATAATTTTATTGATAAAGTGGTTAAAATTTTGGCAAAAAATCCCCGCAGGTTATATTTTAATTAAATATTATTTTTGTTAAAATAAATAATTATTACTGTGTTTAAAAGTTTGATTTAGTTATTGTGCTGTCGAGGGCTTGTAAAGTTTTATACCTTGATATCAGAACCGTTCTTATTACAATCGTCATCGAAGCAAAGACTTCCAAAGTGTAACGCTTCATGCTTTCGACTGTACCAGGCGTTCATATTTTTTATCCTCCATAATATTGCCCCATTGCCCTCCCCTTAATCATAAGCTGGCGACGCCCTTGACTATGTGAATAGCATCGGATTTTGTATTTTATGATAACCATCTACGTAAGCCCATATACAAATTAAGTATTTAAAGAAAGAAATATATAATTTAATTATAATTCACTTATTATAAGATTTTGGAAAAACTTGGTTAAAATAAAACAACCTAAATTTTAAATATATTTCTTAACAATAAAATACATAGATTATGTAAATCACATAAATTGTCTTGCTTATCTTACGAAAATGATTCATTATCCCTAGATATGTAACAATAATAATTACTAGGAAATAAATATTTGTAATGCTTATGATTTACATATACGAGGTAATCCTTTATATATATATTCCTAATAGTGTAATAATCCTTAATCATGGAATGCCAAAAATTGCAATAAATTTTTATTTCCTACACTAAGAAACCGATAAAAAGACATAATTTATAATGTGTACAAAAACATCCCTTTTTTCTACCGATGATAAACATGAAACGAGACCTTCGTTATTAAAAACCTGAAAAAAATATAGCTAGTTTGTTACAGTTATATATTTTTTTTTGTGATAAATACAAATCGTTGAATGCAAAAAATAACAATAAATTATCATTTTTTGCGCTCAAAAACGTATAGAAGATACCTAATTTGTAAGAAGTACCAAAATAGTTCATTTTTAATGGGAATTAATACAAAACTCCGGACATTAAAAAAACACAAAAATTTCTATTTTTTCTTCCTTGAATAAAGATAGAAAATAGAAATGTATATAATCTGTAACAATTAAGAAGTTATTATCTATTTTCCTACTAATGAAGGTAAAATGTTAAACCTTTACTAAAAATGTCATCATTATTTCTGCTCTATAACCTAGACAGTTAGAAAAAAAAGTACGTTTTTACTAATGATGAATAAAATACTTCAGATCAGTGTTGCTAACCGTACGGTAATTACCGAACCTGTACGGTAATATGAACAAAGATACGGTATACGGTAATAAGGTTTAAATTACCGTACGCAAATATACGGTAATTTAAAGGATTTTAAAAATTGTTTTATTTTTTGGAGTTAGTCAAGACTACTGAGATGAGATAAAAAGGTTCGCCAATGCAAATTTGTGCAAGAATTAATACTTGAATAAATAATATGCATTGTACCTTGTACCAGAACACACCCTTGCGCCTCTACTAGCTTAAAATCGATAACATTGGCAACATCGTCCGATAATTTCTTCAGTGGTCTGTCTCTGTGCCTTCTGCCATCACTGCTACTGGCGTCGCTGTCTGTTTGGGATTCCCTGACCACAATATTTTAATGTCAACTCCGGACGCCGCGCCGCGCCGTGAGTTCAAAATTAAACAGTCCCACGAGAATATAGCATATTTTTTTACCAGGTAGAAAGAAAGAATCCTTTTAAATGGTATTTAAAATAATGTACGGTAATTTGGCGAAAAATACGGTAATTTCGGATTGTCGGTACGGTAAATCGACTGGGAAAGGATGGCAACACTGCTTCAGATGCAAAAATATCAGTAACGCCCTCTAGAGAAATCACTTAAATGAAAAAAATGTTTAGTTTTTATCTTTAAGGTAGTTCATTGGTAGTTCATATCAAATAATATGATTGAATCTAACCTAACAAAAACAAAGAAAAAAGATTAAACGAAATAAAATAGGATTAAATAAAATTTAATTAAAAAATGCCAATCGGTCAAAATAAAACAAAAAAAGAAAACCATTAAATAAAAATATTGCAATTTCATCCAAACAGAAATAAATTAGAGGTATGAAACTAACAATATAACCATCACCAACTAAAATAACAATTAAACTAAATAGATGCAAACATTGTTCTCGCGGAAAAATTTCAGTAAACGTTTTGAAACATATTCTATTGCCCATATTATGTTCATCAGGAATAATGTAGGATTCTAATGTATAGTATAGATTTATGTCCAATGCAAATAGAAATCGATATAGTGGAGTAAAATTTGGAAGGAAAGTCGCTTAGTTATCGAGACCAGACTTAGTGGGATTCTTTAGTAATATAATCGTGTACACGAAATCACTTTTTACGCCATTTTTTAGTGGTCGAGAACTTTTTTATTTCGAAAAAACCCAAAAAAAAATCGGTTTTTAATAAAACACGTTTTTTAACATCTCCACTGCTATATCTCTAATTATATTCATGCTATCAAGTTAATTTTTTTTACATTAAAGTAGACACAATAGCGCTTCGAACAACATCCCACTTGAAGCCGTTTTGTTTTTGTTTAATTTTTAAAATAATAAGAAACTCAAAATTGTTATTTTCAGTAGCGTAATTTTAGGCAATCGAGAAAAAAGTTTACTATTGAAAATTTATATATACATGCTGCGTACAAATTATAGCTAATATTTAAAAAAAGTTTTTAAAATAAAAAAAAGTATATTCCTTTTATAGTATTGAGTCAGTGATATTTTTTTAACGGGACAAAGTCATATTTTTGCGCGCTCGACTTAGCGAGCCGGCCAACTGCAAAGATCTTACAGCCCGGTGGAAGTGTAGTAGTTTAAGTTTTATTGACAGGTTTAAACGCAGATCTAAGGGCTGCTTAAGTTGTTTAGAAAAGTAAAATTTCAAATATCCAAAACAGGTGGGTAGTTTTTTAAACCCATACAAAAAATATCAATCATTGTTATTAATTACCCACCTAATTAGTAAGTTTATTAAACTCCTTTTTATTGGGTGCAGGTAAAGAAAACCACCCAAGGAATTCGTTACTTTGTGATTATGCATTCAAAATTTCATTATTTTTGGAACACTTTGAGCAACAAAAAATTGCGGATGCTTTATGTCTTTTAATTAAATTTGAGAAATATAGTACATAAAATATAAACTAGGGCTTCGTTAAACGTCTTTTTTAAACAGGAATATATTATTCCTTTTTTTTCCATATAAAGAGATGATACTATACCGTTCTATGACGTGTCTGAATGTTGCTTGAATAAGCAATGTTGTCAGATTTTTTGTAATAATTTGTTATTATTGAAGGTTTTTATAGAAAAAACCAACCAGAACTAACAAACAACAACTTTCAAACTATTACCTAGTTCTGGTTAGGTCCTAGTTAGTTCCGGTTAGGTTTTCCTCGTTAAATCGTAAATTTTCTTTATCATAAATGCGCCGTTTTGGTCGGTCATGATTAGTGCTGGTTAGTTAAAGCGGCTGTTTATTTTTCCTAATTATATTTGTAACTGTCTCGAATTTCAAATATTTTTGTTGTAATAAAAATTATCCTTATGGTAATGGCAACACAATAAACCTCTTGAAGCGGTGCATGTATTTATTACATATAAATCGTAAATGGTTCAAATAAAATGTCAAACAATGACCAATTTATAGAATTTTTATTGCGCTTTTCTTGGTGAAAACCACTTTATCCGCATTTTTTTGTCTTAAATAGTCATATTTAAAGTATATTTTACATCGCAATTTTAAAAATAGTTCATTTCCGTGGGTGATTTTCGTTACCAGACCCAAAATGTAATATGTAAGTAGTTATTCATGCACTTCATTATTAGCATTCCTAGTAAATTTAATCCATTTCTGCCTCAAAATCTTTAATAATGTTATTGCAAAAACGAGATTTACACTTTTTACAACATTTTAGGCCTTCTTTCACACAAGTACATGTTGGAAATTCAATTTTGGGTTGACATAAAGCCATTGCACTACGTATTATGGCAGCAGCTCTTAATAAGGTTTAAATTTTTGACATTTCTTTAGGATGTACAAGATCTATCTGAACATCACTACCAATACTCGCAGAAGAGGTAGATATTGTCGAACTATTTTCGGATAGGTTCGTGGAAATTGGAAAACCGTTTTCCTATTTTAGTGCGATTTTATGTTTCTTTCAGATATGTAGTGGCTGTATCATAATTTATGATATTTCTCATCAAACACAAATAAATCTTCATAGCCACGTAATTTAGATATCATATGTCATTTCTATTCCTGGTAGCTTTATTAATTTTTTGATAGGTAGCTTTTCTACTACCTAAAAAGATTCAGTACTATGTAAAAAATAAATACCCTAAACATTATTTATAAGGATAAAATTCGTGTTTTGTTTCAGTACAAAATATAAACTAATAAAAAGGTACCAACTATACTATGTAGTTACATAATAATATTTAAACTACTTGTTTAAACAGATTTTTAATTTAACTTTTTTTCTTTTTACTTTTACTAGTGTTACAAAAAAGCACATTTTTCTAATATTGAAACTATCACATTTAAGTTAAGTACCACAATAATTTGAAGGACCGGCGCCACTCTCTGATTGCAAATTATGATAATAGTTTTGAGAATTTGTGTAAAATTTACGACAGTCTTTAGGATATTTTATTTTAATTTTGCCATTTAAAATATCATTTCTTTTGCTAGATTGTCCTGTCTTTTTTCAGCACTTGATAGTATGATAACAATCCTTGTATTCTAGGTCTTTGTAAAACAGATTTGTATCCATCATACACAATTTTCTTACAAATAATTCGCTTTATTGTTTTAAAATTCTAAATACATACAGCACACTCTGAATTTCGACAACCACCACTAATAATGTATTACTACGCACGCTATCCGCATGCGGGCTCTATTGGGTCCCGATGATAGTCTTACGTCTGAAAAAAAATCGCTGTTGCCAAACGATAAGCTTTAGGAATTTTTTTTTTTTAACTTTTGTTATTAATTGGCTATATTTGTTTCGCTGCATGTATGAAAATATTTTCAAAAATAAAAAAGTTTATCGATTGGTTAAAATTTCAATACAAAAAATATATATTTTTAGTTTATCTGATTTTTAAAGGAATGGAAGTGCGAATTGTGCCCAAACAGTTTATAAGGTTAAAAGCGCTATAGTGTGGGCTTTATTTGACACAAAAAAATTTCGGTATCTTTGATAGTTTTAAAGTTATGGCGGTGGAAAAAAAATATATTTTTTTAAATTTAAAAAAAAAATCACTTTTTATTTGTTTAAAAAGTTCGAGACCACAAAAAAATGTCGTAAAATACGATTTCATGTGCCCGGTGACGTGCTTAAAGGAACCTAACTTGTTTAACCTGGTTCTACGCCAAAAAAAAAACGACACGATAGACTCACGGAATCACTCCGCTAATAGGATTAGATATATTTTATTTAATATTTACTAATAAACCTTATTTAAACTGAAGGCAAACCAAACTTCCAACCAAAAAATTGCTTTTTAGGAATATATTATGCAACTAAATTTACTATTTACCCAAATTAGCTATTTTCTATTTTCATATTGTTTAGATAAACGTATCTATGTATCACTAATAATTTCTGTACGATTTAACTAGTTTATTTAAAGTTATTTAAAGAAATTTTTGTTTTAATTTAATAGAACGTGCTTATACTTGAATTTTCCATTAGTGAAAAAGTTTAACTTATGGCCGGTTGCACCAACAATTTTAAGGGACCCGAGGCTTTGGGGACTGATAGACATCGTTATTTTCCAGTTTGAATTTTTGGTATGGTATCCCTAAAGTGTAGCTTTTAGTAGGGGTGAATTTTAAAACGTGTTATTAATATCCATGCCCCTGGATTATAGGCCCCACTTTGATTCTTGTTTTATGTCGTCAAGGAGGTCGCCAAAGTCCGCAAACTCAATGTGCCATACCAATATGGCGTCACTTAAGGTCCGCCATACTGACCGGAATGTGTAATTTTTCCACTGTGGACATGGATCATCGGGCCCACGCTGTTGTTTCGTGATCTTTGTTAACAATAAACTGTAGAACAAAGATTTTAAAACGCCATACCTCTGGGGCATCGCCAAGTGACCGCCATAATGGGGCGTTCATTGCTAAATGACATGTTTGCCCCATTATGGCGGCCCCTTGGCGATGCCCCAGAGTTATGGCGTTTTGAATTCTTTGTTCTACAGCTCATTGTTAACAAAGATCACGAAATAACAGCGTGGGGCCCATGGGCCATGTCTAAAGTAGAAAAATTACACCTTTCGGTCAGTATAGCCATATTGGTATGGCATATTGGGTTCGCGGACTTTGGCGACCTTCTTACCTTCTTGACGACATAAATCAATAATCAAAGTGGGGTCTATAATCCAAGGGCATGGATATTACTTACACGTTTGAAAATTCACCCCTTTTAAAAGCTACACTTTAGGGATGCCATACCGGGAATTCAAAGTGGGGAATAACTTTGTCTATCAGCTCCAAAGCCTCGACGTGGGGCCTATGATACATGCAAAAACCCTCTCGGCTCCAGGTCTATTAGCACAAGGTAATCCTTAAAATGGCCAAACATGCAATGTGATTGGCTACATTGGAGATTTAAAGGATACATAAAGCTAAGGATTCCTTAAAATTGTTGGTCCAACCGGCCATTAAGGACCAAGTACGTTTAATTTATACTTTGGGGGTAGGTCATTTAGAAAAACTTTGGTAATTTAAAAACCATTTTTTTCGATAATATATGAACTTGTTACCAAGATAAAAACAGTTAAAAAGTGACATTTTTATAGTTGGTCAAGCTGTAGCACCTAAATAGTAGGTCTTGAAACAAAACGACTTGCCCATATATTTCTATTTTTATGTTTCTTTTGCTTTCCCAAAAAATTTACTTTAGAAATTTAATATATTCTTTAATCACGTATTTTGTGTGTCGCTGTATATTGCCGAGAGCTGTAAGATAAAAGTAATTAAGTAATTTAAAAAAATCATTATTTGTTGAAAATTCGCATAAAATTATCCACTTGCTTAAAAATTTATAATTGTTTAAAATTTCGGTAGATTTATTAAATTTAATATCTATTACAGAAGAATTTAAAATAAAAATAATTTCAAGTTATTAGATTTAGGTATTATATTGGAAAAATGAACTTATACATATACTGCGTACTATATAACATTTGATATCTGTTAATGACATCACAACACATGATATTAAAATACAATAAACTTTTATAGAATTATAACTGATAAGATATTACTAATGATTTTTTATTTTTCAGATAAGGATGGATGCAAAATTAACAACAGTAAACTGGCAGAAGCCACTCTCGGTAAATTCGACGCCTGTAATTTTCGGCATTCCATACGCAAAAGTGGACATATTTCCTGTCTTAAAGGATATTCAGTCAAATCATTCTTTTTTACATTCACAAAAATTAAAACAAAGTATAATAGAGTCGAAGAAAGCATTTTTAAACGTTTCGTTAAACGATCAAAGGCCAGAAGATGAACAAATGGAAGAAAAGTCTCTAGTTTTAGAACATTTGGATGGTAAAAAACCTTTATCAAAAAAAATAAGTTTTAAAATTAAGAAACAAGCTTCTATTTACAAAAGAAATATAGGAGCACCGCGTATTACAAATATTCCTACCAACAAAGTGGCTGAATTAACAAAAAAATTTAATGAAATGGTAGAGAAACAAAACAAATTAGAAGAACAACAGAATAAAATGATGTTAAAACGCACAGACAGTTTGTGTAGTGCAATTGAAAAAGGTAAAAAAATTCCAGTGACTGTAGTGCATAAGGACAGTTTAAAAGGATTAAGAAAACCCTGTGTAAAAACAAAACCGTTATTAGAAAGTAAAAATTTAGTGATTATTAAAACTAAAACCACTAGAAGAACTAGTATAAAAAAGCAAAGTAGTGACAAATTAAGTGTGCGTGCTAAAATTGTGCATACAGATAAGCCCCAAATACCAAAAAAGCCTAATGAACAAATTTTGCGACCCACAACCCTAAGTTTAAACCTAAATATTCCAAAATCAATTTTGGAAACATCACCTAATGGAACTTCGGTTCGCGAAGCAATAGAAATTTTCGAACGTAGATCTGCAGTTTCATCCCCTACAAGAAGTGATTCTAAAGATATTCTAAAAACGTTGCCTAAACCTAAAGTCCCTGATAAATCAGTGGTAACGAAAAATTTTTCAAAAACTGCCACGTTACCTATTTCTTTTAAAGTTAAAGATAATAGAAATAAAGAAATCAATAAAGATGATGATACGTCGCTTAAACAAACGCAAGATAATAATATAGTGCCGCGTGAGAGTATAGACGATAAGGCTGAATTTGAAGATGATAAAGTACAAATAATAAATATTCCGGCAGTACTTCCGCAAAGAAGATGTGATTCCATGTATGAAACTCTTAATTTAAAAAAATCACCTCGGGCGATTAAGTCTAAGTCAGTCGACAATGTAAACACCGACATTGAAAATAAGCACCGTTTCTCTGCACAACCTAATACTTCTTTTCTTTGGAGAGATAAATCTCCTTCTATGGCTGGCAGCATATCTTTGATTAATGCTGAATTTGAGAAAAAATTGAATACACCGTATACCACTGGAGAGCCTAAAAAGGTGCTTCCAGATGTTTGCTGTAAACCCCACAGTGACCTTATTAAACCTGTTACACCTCCGAAAATACTTAAAACGAAAATGTCTTTGCCGAACCCTGGGCACATTTCTGAAAAGTATGAATCTGAAATTAATTTGGCAGACTACGAAGAAATTGGATGCAATGGAAATAGTGTGGACACTACAGGATTGGAAAAAATAATATTAAATGAACAAAAATTTAAAGGTTGTGATGAAATTGTAAAACCTGTAAATGATGTTGAACTAATAAATACTGAGCCTATATATTCAATAAAAGAAATTGAAAATTCTCACAGTTACAGTGAAGTGCAAGAACCCACAGATAGAAAATATTATGAAGAAATAAATACAGGAGAAAAGTTATATGAGGAACTGATCAGCGCAAATGAAAAAAACGATGATGGTTATGAACCAATAGGAAATAAACCAAAGGAGGAAGCTTATGAACGCTGCTCCTCACCGGACACAGAAAATATATATGAAACGTTACCAGTACCTCCGGTTCCATTAAGAAGGCAGCAACAAGAACCTCTCCCACCCAGGCCTCCTTCATCTACAAAAAATGAGGAGACAGTTTATAACTGCTACGAATCCATCTACACCGAAAATAAAAAGGACTGCTATTATGAAAGTATTTACGGATCACAACTTACTGACAGTGGATCAAATAGGGATAGTGTACTATCATCGGATAATAAAAGTAATAGTTTGTATGAAAAATCGTTACCAATATGGGATTACAATAGTGAAGCGACTTACTATAAACCTCCAAGTGATATTAGTTGCAGTGATAGAGTGTCAAATCGAAGTGACGAATGGGAGGATGTTACTGATAATGATGAAGAGGATAATAGGATTATAATGTAAGTTTATTTTTAAATTTGTTTTGTATTGCTTAGTTAATTTTAATAGATAACATATACAGGAAGTAGTTTAAAAAGCAAAACTTTAGTATCTCCAAAAAGATTATATAATTTTAAGTACCACTTAAATTTTAATTTTTTCTTCGACATTTTTATACTAAAATTGAAGTGTAGTATGTGGCCCATAAAGAATTTATGCCATTAGGGTAATTAATTTCAAAATTAGTAGCCTCTTTTTAATATTCAATGTTTTAATTATTTTTAAAGTCTTAAGTTAGAACATGTTTAACTACAATTAATATAAAATTTATTTGTAAATTTTTTTAGTTGTCAGGGATTTAATAGTTAGTATGTTTAAGAGAGTCATTGCTAAGCTTGAAAATCTGGTTCTTATGCAGTAGGATTGGGTCTTTTAGTCCCAACCAATTTGTGACCTGGGTAAAGGCGCTCAATAATTGATTTCGGATAGTGTACTCTAAACTTAGTCACAGTTGGGCAGGTGCTGGTTTCCATTTGTTCTAGATCTGTTCTTGTCCACTTGACAACTTTAAAGGTGTATGTAAGAACTGAAATAGGTTTTTATGGCCTTAATTAATTTTTACCACTAAGCTGCGTTTTAAGAATTTTGATAAGACATATTATATGTTTCAATAACACTAAAATCTTGGACTTCCATTGTCTTTATTTGTTAATTGATACACAACGTTTCGGTTAGTGATGTATCTCCAACCGTTTTCAAGTGATAACTTCAGTTATTTTAAAGTTAAAGGGTTAAAAGTCTCGGTTGTGTTTTATCCTACAAAATAAAAAGAGAACCAAAATTTTTAGTAAAAATTCTTTATTATTTTTTACGTGTTTTTAGAATTATTAAGCATTTTAAACCGGTCAAACTTCTTAACCTCATTACTCAAGGAATACCATAAATTTCAATTTTGGTAAAAGTGGCGTAGGTTTTATTTCTCACTTTTTCTTAAAAAATTAGAGAGCCCCGTCTAATTTTAATTAAAACTCGCTTGGTTTTAATACAATTTACTCAACCGGGGACTTATTTGAAGGGTCTTTGCATGTACTTTAAAAAGTTTTCTTATAATATTTGCCGAAAAATGTATCGGTTTCCCGTTATTTAGCCTCGAATACTTATAGTATAGGTGGACACGGCGCATGAGTACCGAAAACTAATCCACCTTAAAATTTTTATACGATAATCTTTAAATTGCCCTACTGATGATATAAATGCATGTTGCCATGGCGTCACCTGGTGCCATATTGTTTAAACCGAGATTGTTTAAACAATTGCAAGCAATTGTTATTTTTTTTATTTTCTTTATTAAAATACAAATAGAAAAGGTCCTATGACTTTTTCGATAAAGTTAATATTTTTGGAGATATGAATTTTTAAAAGTTCGAAAATCTCAAATTTGGGTACTTTAGACACATAAAAAATATATTTTTTATTCCTTATACAATAGTTAATAATATCCTTAATTGAAATTTAAAAAAAAACATTGTGTATACAGGTTTTTTGATTGTTTTTTACGCGTAAAATAAAAGCTCCAATAACTTTTGTAAAATTAATTACAGAAAAAATACGTAAAAGAACAAATTGTAGATAATTAAATTTTTAATAACATTGCTTTCTTTAACAATTTTGATAAAGTTACTAATTTTAATTTAAAAGGTAAATAATGATTCAGAACACGAAAGGGCCGATGCAGCGTATGTGTCAGAGAGACGGCGATACTCAAAGGTAAGGGACGCATAGTTGTGAGAGCGCTTAATAAAGAATCAAAAAAACCTGTATAAACAATAAAAAAATTTCAAGTCTCAATTAAGGCTATTGTATAAAGAATAAAAAAGTATATTTTTTATGTTTTTTTTTATATATGTATATTTTTCATTGGTCAAAAGTACCCAAATTTGAGATTTTCCGAAAATTCATATCTCCAATAATATTAACTTTATCGTAAAAAGTCATGGGACCTTTTTTATTTGTATTTTAATAAAGAATCAGAAGAAAATTTTTCCGTTTAAAAAATAACAATTCCTTGCAATTGTTTAAACAATTTCGGTTTAAACAATATGGCACCAGGTGGCGCCATGGCAACATACATTTACATCATCTGTAGGGCAATTTAAAGAGGATCGTATAAAAAAATTGAGGAATAGTTTTCGGTACTCATGCGCCGATTTCTCCTAGACTATTAAGTTCGAGTACTTACAAAAAAAATGATACCTTTAGATAGCTCTAATTCGCTTTAGATTCAAGATAAAATGTTAAAAAAAAAACAATCTTTTTGTTTTTTATTGGCTTTTATTTTGGTAAAAACAATTTAAAAAAACGGACAGTTTTGGAGTTATTTGTAAAAAATGCATTCTTTCCATAAAATTTAACATTTTTAATCGTTAATAACTCGAAATGTATTAACTTGTCAAAAAAGGTTTATGGTACAAAAGTTGCTTAGAAATAGTCCCTTTATTAATTTGCAGGGTTATTTTTGATAAAATAATTTCAGCCCACGGTAAAAGCGCAAGTCGACACTATGTCACTTATGTTACTTGAGGCACCCCCCAACTACTTACCAATTTTTACGCAAATCAATGAAGGTTCAAATAATTCGGAGGTGAAACCCTTCAGTAACTGTACTAACCTAATGAACAGTGGGAAAACTATATCCAACATACAGAAAAAATAGTTCAACACGCCTTTCGCACAGAGAATATTTTTAGTGTTATGAATATAGAGCCATTGATTATTGCCAACGAGGTTTATCAGATGACTTTAATCTCTTTAATTTGGACTTAGATTCAAAACAACTTTTTTTACTTATTTTAAATTTTAATTAATATTTGGTTTGATATTAAACGCCTAAACATCTGTGATATTTAGAAGATTTGTTTTTGAAGTCTTTCAAGCTTTTTTATCTAAAGTCCACCAATAATAATTATTCATGTTATTTAACAATATTTATCCAACTTTACATTCCATTGCACAAAGTTGTTGTTTTATATTATCTTTATACCATGAATCTCAAACTCTAAACATAATTGAGCATTTTGGGTTCAATTGTATTTTTTAGTGCTGCTACTTTTTAGATCACATTTTCTCTATAAAATGTATTCGAAGCTCTGAATGGATTTCCTAAATCATTGTACTGCAATTGCATGCAGTTTTTAAGGCTTTAGATGCTTTTTTATTACTGTAAGAATGATGGCTATTATCCTTTCAAAAGTATTCCACAATATTAAGAAATTAATTTTGCAATTAATAGGGTTAGTTGAATATAATACATTTTTAATTAGATGAATTAAATAGGTGTCATAAAAATATAGAGCCTCTATAATTTAGTAAAGGTTTTTTTTTATTACAGACAAAAAATAAATATTATATAATTTATTTTGTTTGGCTGTAAAGCGCTAATTATAACTAAATTTAAATATTTAAATTATTACCACTTCAAAATTACTATTCAGATTCAAAAAACAATATTTAAATAAATATTATTTAAATATGCATTATGTGTTAGGGTTTAATTAAATACAATATATAAAAACAGATTAATTATTTACAGCGTTCCTTTTATGTAGGGGAAAAAACATATTACAGATCCAAAGAGTCGAAAGGAGTAAGCAGAGTTGACATTGACGTACGACATGACCGTGATTCCCGAATTCGTTAAATAGGAAGTCGTAATTTCACCTTTAAAAAGATTGTTATTTTGGGGTTTACATAAAGCAAAACTTCTGCTTGCAGTCATGAAAATAAACTCGATGGTAGCGGAAGCATATGTCATAATGTGCGAATTGTTAGTCCAACAAGTATCAACAGAACAAGGACACGGCACAGAAGATGGTGGGTAAGAAAAAAGATTGATCAAAGAAGGACATCTTTAACAAAAGGGCTAACCGATTATTCTGAAGACTTTAAAAACCTGTCAAGGATGTCGTAAGACGATTTTCGTTATTAACTGGAACACCTTACATTGAAAAAAATGGAGATTGCTCTTCGTTATTCACGACTAAAAAAGCAAACACGTGTGATCATTTCACGACTCGAAGGAAAATGATTAGTAAGCAAAAACGTCATCTTCGTATTTCATGAATCAACAGTTTACATAAATAGTGATCCACGAATTTGGGAATCACGGTCGTGACGTACATTTCGTGTAAACCCTACTTTACTATAAAGTTTATAATTACTTTTAAAGTCAGAACACACGTAAACAAACCTGTATGTACAAAAATGCCATTCAAATAAATTCCTGGTTATAACAATATTAATTTTGAAACATTTTAGAATATACTTAAATTGCCAATTTTCCGAATTCTAAGGCACTTACGTTTAGAAACTAAAAATCTAGATTTTCATTTGTTTATTCCGCTGGGAAAATATTTTTACTATAGCATACCTACCTTGAGATAAATAGTTATTTTCCTAACAAGTGCGAAAAGTGATACTTTTCCGCACGCTGCTGCCGTTACACGAACGACGCGCAGCGGAGTTCGGGTAAGCAAGTGTTATAGGAACAATATTTTTTCTAGAAGCGAGAGGAAAAAACAACATCATTTTAAAGATTTATAATTAAAATATTATTTATTAAGAAAGAAATTTATACACTAATTATTATTATTAACATTTATAGTAAAAGTGCAATTGGTCGCGTTTGGCAAATTGATTGCTGACGCGAGTTGCTTTTCTGTAGAAAATGTTGAGGGCGGCGCGGCGGCGCGGCGGCGCGGCATTGGGTTCTTGATGAGCCAATCTTTTGCAACTATGGAAGTAGTTTCTTGAACCGAGAGGTTTATTACATTGGAAGATGGCATTGACGGTTGTTTCTGGATAGTGAAAGGTGTTTCGGTAAAATTGAGTATTTTGTTTGAAATATCCTTTCTAAAATTTGTTGAATTCTCTTGGTATCCTTCAGCGACTGATGTGATGATGACTTCCAGCCTCCAAGACGTTTAATGTTGAATATTTGTTCTCCGGAGTTTGCGAGAAATGTTGCAGAGGACCGGCGAAAGCTATGCCCAGTATACAATTACGGGTTAGGAAGTTTGAGATGGGCTGCTATTTCCGATGGCATTTTTCCGAAGGTATTAATGCCGATACATTGTACTGTACACCCTTCGTATTTATAGTTCACAAAAAATCGCCCATGTGGTGTTGTCGGATTTCTTAAACTAGCATACTTTCTATATAGATTCAAAAATTTTCCATTTTCGGCATCTTCAGAAATAACAAAGCTTCTAGAGCTGTAATTTTTTGAGCCTGGGATGTGTATCAATACTAAATTTTCTTGGTCTTCAATATGGTCCAGACATATTTTTGTTAACTCCTTTCTACGACAAGCGCCCGCTAAGCCAAAAATCGTAGCCACTTTTATATGTAAATAAGTATCAGCTGGCGCTTCATCCATGAATTTCGATATTTCTTCTTTTAAAAAGACTTTATCCTTTTGGGTCTAAAACGTCATCAAAAAAGGAATATTCAAAAAAAAATCCTTTCCTTTAAGAAAGATATATTATCTTTTCAACAATCAAAAAAATTTTTTTTAATTAAATATGACAATATCTACTTACTGCTACTCGCATTAAGCGGAAAATAACTCCCTTGTGTGAAAAACAGTTGGCATTCTTGTGTAATATATTGCTTATTGTTCCATGTTGTTAATTATTACGTTAAAATAATTTTATTTTTGCAAAATGTGTACTGGTTTGAAGGTAGTAAAATTTGATATGATGGTATTAAAAGAAATATGAATGTTGTGTTTTTTATATTAATCTGTTGCTAAAGACCACAACATTTCAGTTCAAGTTAACATAGGGTTAGTTAAACTACACCTGGTCGGTGATATTTACAAAAAACCTTGGATAGGCGTTGAGTAACTTAAAAGTGGTGAATCTAAGTAGGATTTATAATCACAAAAATGTCTTACGTAAAAAAAGGTTAAAAAGAAAAAAAAGAAGGAAAGAAAAACCAAAAAACAAAACCACATATGTGTCTAACATCCCTGCCTCCATGTTGGTAGGTATTAAAGGTAACTACTAATGTGATTAATATTTGAAATTCTAAGAAAAAGAGAAAAAAATTTTACTTAATGTCAACAATTATGAAATTATATGACATTACAAGTTTTCATTATTAAATATACAGTGTGCCAAATTGGTTGGAAATGTATGGGGATCCTAAAACATGCATTTTCGAAAATCGGCCATATTTTTTTATTAGTGAAAATACTTTAAATTTGTAAAAACTTCTTCAAAACAACATTTTTTTGTAGAATATGACCAAATGACCAATTTTTATTTTTTACCTTTTTGGCTTTAAGAATCATCATTAACTTTATTTTTTTATATGGGCGCCATCTTGAATTTTTACGCAGCCAGATAGTGTTTGTTATTCTGATTTTAACAATGTTTGACATGTTATAATTTACGAGTTTATAACCTCATTAATTTCAAAAAACAAATATTTTCTCAGTTGGCCTGGATTCTCGCACTTTAGCGTTTTGTTGTCACTGTGAAATTAGCGACGTCATCACATTTTTTTTAACTCTGTAAAATGGTTAATTAATCTAACAAAGAAAAACTTGATATTTGGCTACATTATTTTCAAAGCAATAGAAATTTTAATATAGCGGCGCAAACGTATTTCGATAACAGCAACCTCTAAACTAACACTGATTATAAATTTGCTTGAATTCGGCAGTTTTGAAAAACTGCGGCCTAAGATGTACGTTAAAGAAAATCGACAACAAGATGCTGCAATTAACCAATATTTTAAGGAAAATCCAACATCTTCAACCAGCGACGCTGCATAGAGAACACATACTTAGGTCAACCATTCATAGGGTATTACAACATTGGAAATTTCATTTCTTTAAACCAAAAAAAGTACAGGGTCTTCAAGAAGGTGATTACCCTAGAACGATCGAGTTTTGTAACTGGTACATAAATCAATGCACCGCTAATCCAACTTTTTTCAAATTATGTGATATGGACCGACGAAACAGGATTTAATAATTGTGGGGTATTTAATCGCCATAACTACCATTTCTGGTCGACACAAAATCCAGAATTGAGGGCTCAGCGAAGGTTGCAGGTTCGTTTTGGATTCAATGTGTGGTGCGGAATTCTTGGTAAGATATCTTAGTTCTTATGCCCGTTTGTCATATTTTTCCCGTATCGGCAATAAAATGGTGTTCTATGGTTTCCGAACATGCGATTCGTCTATTAAATCATAAATTAGCAATTTTACGCAACCACATTTTTTATTTAATATTTTAGGAAATCCACTTATCGGCCCTTTTATATTTAATGATACACTTAATGGTAAAAGATACCTGTTAATGTTAAGAAACCAGATAGTCCCGGCCATAGGGGAAAGCGTTTCCAAAGAGCAATTTAATATAGATTGGTTCCAACAGGATCCCACTAAGCAAAAAATCATCTTAATTACGTTACATTTATGTTTTCTTGATCCTTTGTTACGTTAATCATCTTGAAACAATAACAGCGCCTTGAACCTAATAGTTTCGTTATATTTCCTTCAACTTAACAAAATCGTAGTTACGTTAAAAATACAACGTTTTGGTTTCGAAACTTACACGGCCTCGTTACGTATTTTGCATTGGTTATAATTACGTTATAAAAAGGTTTTTCTAAGGATTTAAATAGGTGGTTCTGTTATGTTGATTATATAACATTAAAAGATCTTTTGGATCCCTAATGTGTGGTGTATGGTAAAAATACAGAATGTTTAATTAAGTATGGTCGTAAATTGTATTTTGTTAACCCTTTAATGTCCAGCAACATAAGGGTGGTACAGCTTTAAAATAAAAATTAGTATAATGAAGATGGCTTCAAAAGTCACTAAACATATTAACTTGGAGACTTTATCACTTGGAGGCGCATGATACTAAGTATATTAAAAAGGGCAAACTTTTTTGATATTTAAGTAATTGATCACGGATTTGATTAAAATTACTAAATGATTTTTCACGCCTTTTCTCATATACTATTTTCTGTTAAACATCTAGAGTGGTCGAAAATTTACTTATACGCAAAAAAGCACTAACAAAGCTAAACATATTTTTTAAAATGTAGGCTGGTCAAGTAAAAAAGATTTGATTAAATATCCTTTGTGTTTGAGTTTTCTAAAACTAAAACTGTGAAGTACCCTATCGATTATTAAAACCTCAAGAAATCAATTAATTAACAATATTTGTTTACCCTAAAGTTTTAGCATTTTTGTGTATAAATGTAAATATTGCGTCCACTCTGCTATTAAAGATGCCACAGAAAAAAATGGATGTAAAAAAATGTTGTGATAAATCGCCTGTTATTTTTGATTATTATTTTTTCATTCAGCCTGAAATAGTACCGGGTTTTCCCGTATAATTGCGCACCCCTTTAAAATCTTTATTTTTATAGATAGAAAAAACTAGTTGATATGAAAGTTGCAGGATTTTTATGGTGTAAGATAGAAAAACAAATGATGATCGGAAAATTAACAAATCACTATCAACTTCGTTATTTTAAATGAAATTGACTTCTGTCAAATATTTATATTTTTGTTTGGTTTCCAAGACGAACCATGGCTAACGCGACTTAACTTTGCCAAACTTTGGGTTGTATCCATGGCTAACTATGGCTTATAAGAACAGATTTTAAATTCAAATAACTTGCAACTCGTTTATCCGAACATAGATAAGTTATATATATTTGAAAAGAGGAAGATTAGCAGAATTTGAATTTTCAATCATATACAGGGTGTTTAAAATAACGAAGTTGATAGTGATTTGTTAATTTTCCGATCATCATTTGTTTTTCTATCTTACACCATGAAAATTTTCATGTAAAATCCTGCAACTTTCATATCAACTATTTTTTTCTATCTATAAAAATAAAGATTTTAAAGGGTGCAATTATAGGGAAAACCCTGTACAATAGTTTCCAAGATAAAACCAGTAACAAGTAGCTATCCCTAATTTAAAAAAAAACTAATATAAACTATAAGGAAAAATTTATTCATAAAATTATCTGATGTCTACAACTCTCCTTTCATATTTCCCAAATTTTTGTACAGACTATTTAATATGGAAAGCTTATTTTCTAAATCCATATAAACTGTAACAGTTCATATAAAAAAATGTTCATGTGATAATGTTTATCTTTCTTAATTTACTTTATAAAAAGTGTTAAATATTTTGTGATGTGTAAATATGAGTAATATTTAAAAAAAAGTAAAAAGGTCTAAAGTTAGGAATACAAATTGCCTACATAATTTATAAATCCTTATTAAAAATCAACCGTATGTACATGTATTTTTAATATCCATGTTCTGTTCTATTTTTTCCACCTAGTTGCACCTGAAAAAAAAACTTTGTAAAATATTTGCCCCAAAACTTTTGGTTACTGACATAAGTGCTTAATTAATTAAAAAGATAATTTTATATCACAAGTTTAGCAAAAAAAAACTGTATTTGCAGATAGTATCCTAGATATTTTATTTCCCAATTATATAGGATAAAAACCTTGTGTTGGCTTTAAAACCTACAATCTTTTAAATATATAGTCATATTTTCTCTTATATTAGCTACTCGATAAGCCATTACTAAATGGTAGAGTAAACTACTGATAAACCACCCAATTTAAAAAAAAAAACATTTAGACATTTTGTACTACATAATTATTTTGCTTCTATTTGAGAAACAATCCAATTAAAAATTCAATTTATCCCTTAAGAAAATTTTTACTTACAGTTATACTAGTTACGTTCCTTGAGCATGTTAAACCTATTCCTCTCTTTTTAATTGCCAATCCACTTTTTGATTAGTTGTCATTTGAAAACATAATGTGCTGCATCTACAATTTATTTAAAAATTAATTTACTAATAATTTTATTATTATTATTACTATTATTTATGTGTCAAGTGTCTAACATCAGGGCCTCTAAAAAGTACAAAATAAAATACTTCACAGTGAATACTTTGAGTTACAACTTTGATCAAATTTATTCAACCGAAGTATTTCATTTATTGAAAATACCTAATTTTTGCTAAAAAGTTTTTTTCTGACCGATCGGAAAATACTCATTTGTCACTAAACCCATTTGTTAGGTACTTTGCCATGAAATAAAAAATAAGCTGCTATTTGGAACATAGCCGTTTTTATACATGGTTGTTACGGAAACGAACTGCAGTGGATTTTTTTTATCTTTGTACAGCCCACGAAGGCTTAGCCTAAGTACTACCACTCGGTGGGTGTCTTAAAATATTCTTATTGTTATAATAAGTATCAAATCCATGTCAAGCGGATCAATAGACCTGTTGTCGATTATTAAAAAATTATTATTGTTTTTTTTAAATAGTTTCGGTTGAAAAAAACATTGTACATTACATGACCGAAAAACAAGTGTTTTGCAGGTCTCGCCAGCTTCCAGAAGTCGCCTACGGCCAATTACGGCTCGCCCTACAAACCGCTTTGACTCGGCTTGCAACAACACTACTTTCCAGTCTTATAAAAATGACTAATATGTAAGGTATAAAGCAACCAAATTTTAATCTATACTTTCTTTAATTTATATGTATCTAGAAATGGGAGGTACCTCACCAAACTAAATCGGACTTATTACCCCAATATTTATCTTAAGGAAACGGCTAATGCTGGATTTTCTAGACTTATGGCTTAAAAAACCCTTTCCTTCAAAATCTGGGTTTTTGGTCAGTTTATCTATATACCTACATACATACATAAAAACTGAAGTGTAATAGAAAAGAGTGTAATATACTTACTTTCCGATCCATATTTCCCTTTAATATCTCGAAAAAAAAAATTGAAACACAAACAAAAAACAATGTTTCTTAAAATAAAGTAAGGTTGACTAAACGAAGCTAATCTTTCTTTCTAAACCTGGCGTCTTGTCAAAAAATTCTATTTGGGGGTACATTTAAGCAAACGAGGTCGATATGTTAATTGTGTTTCATTTCCCGAGGAAAAATAATAGAGCAGAAAAAATTCTCATTAATTAAATATATATTATTTAAGTTAACCAACAACATTTTATGTCTTAAAAAATTTATAATCGTATCTGATACGTATATTAACAGATGTATCAAATTTTATTTAAAAAATTCTATACATGGCAAATTTTAACGTTAATAAAAAAAAACATAAAAATTGTTAGTAAGATGTTGTTTTATACCGTATTAAAAATATTACAAGGGATGTTACAGAAACGGGAAATTTGGGAACAACCAAGAAAACGAAACAGACATGATAAAATAACGTTTAAAATTAAACGTTATCACAGTTACTTTTGAAAAACGTTACAAAACGTGCTCAAGATGTTCTTTGCTTAGTGGGATGGTTGCCCTGCTCATAACACCAGAGTAATTCAGGAATTTTTACGTGACACTTTAGGTGACAAGGTAATCTTCAACAGTGGTCCAATTTCATGGCCAGCTAGAAGTCCCGACATCACCCCGTTAGATTTCTATTTATGGGGTTTACTACCAAAAACGTTTGAACCGCCGGAATCCAGAGAAATATTGGAAGAGCGCAGATGACAAGTGCTAAGAAACGTAAACCGAAATACGCTAAATTGGGTAGTTAGGAATGTTTTTAAAAAATGTCGTAAATGTGTTTAGAGAAATGGACAACATTTTGAACTTTAGGTACATCTTCATTTTAAAAGGAAAATTAGTTAAGCCACTTTTATTGTTTTTGTTTTCACTTGTTTCAATTAATTTATTACGTGTAGTTTTGTTGTAATACAGTATTAACGTAATAGCTTTGTTCGCAAAACCCATTTCTGTAACAAATCTGATCAGCTTATCTATTTTAACAATTACTAACATTTTAATTTTTACAAAAAAAAAAGATTCGCTGGCATCAAGGCCAACTGAGAAAATATTTGTTTTTAAAAATAAATGAAGTTATAAACTCGTAAATTATAACATGCTTTACATTGCTTAATTCAGAATAAAAAGCACTATTTGGCTGCGTAAAAATCCAATATGGCGCCCACATGTAAAGAGTTGATGATGATTCTAAAAACCAGAAACGTAGAAAATAAAAATTGAATACTTGGTCATATTTTACAAAAAAAGTTAATTTAAAGAAGTTTCTACAGATTTAAAAAAAATTCACTAATAAAAAAAATATGGACGATTTTCAAAAATGCATGTTTTAGGTGTGTTTTTTTAAATTACTCAAAAACCTGAATAGATTGAACCATGCAGTAAACGGGATTAGCTTAATAACATAATTGTCCAAAACTTTCCCTATTTAACCGATTTTCTATCTATCGTGGTTTCCAAGATCCCCTTACATTTCTCACCAATTTGGGACACACTGTATATTTTGGCTTACCTTAGAAGGAATCCTGTATATTAATACTATATTTAAAACAAATATTTTAAATAATATTAAAATAGTTTTAAAAAATATAAAGGATAAAGTATTGTTGTTTTTTTAGCTACCATGATTAAACATGACAAAAAAAAGAAAAGTTATTGTGTCATTTAACTACAAGGAGAGTAAGAAAAATAATTTTGCATAACACGACTATACTAAAAATAATTAATAACATTGTAGTAATATTGGCAGGGCCGCCACCAGAAAAAAAAATGTAGAGGGGGTCAAAAAGTTTAAGTCAATTTACTAGCCTAGAATTAATTGAATTAAAAACACAAATAAAAATGCCACAACTTTAATTTCTAAATAATATTAATATTCATTTAAATTCCTGGGCGATATTGTAAAGTTTAAGGATTTAGACGGAAGCTGTTTTATTTTAAGTAATTTTTAAAAACTCAGGGTGGGTCGACGGACCCCCCCTCTGCCGGCGACCGTCGAATATTGACTTACGTTTTTCATATATGTTTTATCATTTACAAAGTTTTTGTGTTTTTTAATAAAAATGATTTCTAGAAATGTTCTTTTTTTATTTGGTTGTGTTTTTAAAATTTTTAAGAATAAAAGGAATGCTTTATTTCCGTGTTTAGTTTAAACTGTTTTGTTTTTCTTGTTCTATTTATACCCATTTAATCGATTTTTGAGATATTGTATTGTTTGGCCAGGATGGACAGTAGTATGGGTTTTTAATGTTTAGGGTTTTTAGTTTTTTGTGTGCTAAAAAACTTTTTTTGGAGAAGATTGTCGTTTTTATTACACACAGCGAAATCATGTTTTTTAGGGTTGTTTGTAAGCTTTCTGAGACTCCCTGCACGTATAGGATGGATAGATACTTTATAGGCCTTGTAATAGTTGAAAATTTCTTGTACGCATGCCCAAACTTTCGCATTGTTTTTCGGGCACTTTATTTGCAAATGGATGAGCAGTTCATATGTTTATAAATATTAATAAAACAAGTAATAATAATAATATATTTTTTAAACAGTTCAATTAAAATTATTGTGCATACATAATAAAATAATAATGAAAATATTTTAATTAAAATATATAATGTTATCTATAAGAAAAGGGGCTAAAAAACGTTGTTCTTATGGAGTATGCCGCAGTAATACTTGTAGTAAATCATTTTATAAGAATTTAAATTATTTTATTAGTTTTCCAAAGCCTTGTTTTGAATATAGCCGAAAACTCAATAAAATAAGTGAGCGAAATAATTTAAAAATTTGTCCCAAATGTGCTAAATGCGATTTGTGGGTAAAACGGTGTGAACGAAATAGTTGATTCCAAGG